>JAUZNJ010036252.1:0-11927 GCA_034780135.1 Jordanella pulchra
AAGGGAAGTATTTCCTGTTTGAAAATGTGTTTAAAACTACTAACATCAATGGTACCAGCTGCTGCTTATAGTGTCAATCTCAACAAAGTAAATGTATTTTATAGATTTTAACATATTTTGTCAGAGGTGCCAAAAATTGTGGATCACCTATTAAACTAAGACATGAGTCTATCATAAAAATCAAACAACTGAAACAATAAATAGTGACTAAAGCAAAGGAACACAGTCATCATTGTATAGAAGTCACACACGTGTAGAAGAGCCCCCTGAGACAAAATTTGTGAAAAATCCTACATGCTTGCATAAACTCTGCCATAAACACAGCTATTAATTTGTACAAAGTGACTAAATCTTATTCCAAAGACATCTATAATCTGTGTCCCAAATGAATGATGTCAAACTCATGTTCAAACACTTACAGACTACCTTACATCTACCATCAAACTAACTTTGACAAGCTATCAAATTCTTTCACGCATACCATTAAACTGTTATACATACCACCAAACTCTCAGATATTCCATCAAGCCAACTAATATAAAAATCAGATTCTTTCACACATCAATAAACTCTCATATTTACCAACAAACCATTTCACACAAACAGACTCATATCATTTTCTCTGTTAAAACAATTCTATATAAAAAAATATCCATTTTTTTGTTATCTAAATGTTTCTCTAATGTTAATTTCTCTAAAATGTTGCCCATTATCGTCAGTGGAGTTCTCAAACTCTCATAACTAAACGGCTCCTATAGATAAAGTTAAAACATCTATATAAAAAAAAAATACAGAAAATTCCTTACATTAAATACAGCCCTGTATACTGTGAATTCACAGACAAGTCTTACAGTTTACCAACAAAATCCCTTACATATTTCATCAAACTAACTGATATGAACCTCAGATTATTTCACATGTCATTTAACTCTTTAATATGTTCCAACAAACTTACTCTACATGTGTATTTTAGGATTTAGGTCTCAAACGATCTTACATAAATCATCAAAGTTTCTTACACATGCATAAAACTATCATACATATATAATCAAATACCAAATGATTTATTTTTTTAATCTGTTTATTATACATAAAGATATAAAATTGTAGTCAGATTCAAATTAGCAGCATTATATTTTATGATTTAATCATCTTTTTTAGCATGAAAATGTTTTTTCTTAATTGAATAATAAAAATGTGCCTATATTGAAAAAAGTGGTATATGTCTAATAGAGTATGAAAAGATGATATATATGATATATATTTAAGAGTTTTAAAAAGTTTTTGTAAGAGTTTGTTCTTATGTGTGAGAGTTTCATGAGGATTTAATGGTATGTGTACGATGTGAGATGGTGTATGTAACAGAGTATATTAGAGTGTATGAAAGTACTCTTCAGTACTTTCCTAGTTTCCTAACTTGATAGAAAATGGTGCTCTACATACAGGAATCCTTTCTAGTCTGGAAGAACTGTTTACTGCTGTATAAAATGACCATTCGTAAAACAAGAGCAGCATATTTCTTCTTATTAATAGAGGAGAATAAGATTAATCTTAGATTTCTTTTTCATACAGTAGCTAAACTGACCCAGAGCCATAGCTCTGTTGAACCATCCATCCCCCTGCTCTTAGCAGCAATGATTTATGGGATTCTTTGTAAATAAGATTGATTGTATTAAAGATAAGTTCATTGCTACCCCTCTAAATATGATACATTTATCTGCAGAAGGAGAAGCAGCATCTGTATTAAATATAGAATCTGATCTGTTATTAGACTGTTTTAAACCAGTTGAACTTTCAGAGTTAGCAAAACTACTACCTTCATCTAAGCTTTTAACTTGCTTGTTAGATCCATCTCACTTACTTCGCACACATATGTGCACACACAGATGATGATACATGCACCTCTCATCCTCCTCCACCATTCCCTACGAGATCTTATCCTTGTATCAGTGTTGCTTCTTCATGCTGAGGTTTTTGCAATCTCAAGCTGGATAAAGCATGAAATATGATTTTTTCCCCTCCCCTCACCCATTGTGATCCCTTTCTCTTGTTTTTCTAACTTTAATGGGAGCGCCTTTTTTACGGTGATCAATAAAGTATGATTGAATTGAATGATACATTGGGCATTGTGAATGAGTGTGAATTAGTAAGTGAACGGCTGTGTTTGTGTGAAAATATGTCATCGATAACGTTTTGTCTCATGGGCCTTTTATAGATGTTTGTTTCTCTTTCAGTTTCTGTGTTTTCTCACCATCTTCCAAAGATTGTCTCATGGTTGTCATCCAGAAACACTGTAGAGGAAGGAATTGCTACTTATCCTGTAAATAAATCACAAAAATTAAAAATAAATCACAAAAAAATTTTATTTTCCAAACATTATCATGGAGAAATTAAGCAGAGCAAGTTGTATATCTCCGACATGGTCTTGAACTTAAGACTTTTTGGACATCTCCAAATATCATATATAGTTGACCGTTCTTCTCACTCACTTCAACTGGTGCAATTAAGAGATGCAATATTGTTGTAAGTTCTGGGAACTAAATACTGATTTAGAAATGCTTTCAGGGCTTTTTGTGAGATGAAGAGATTGATGTGATTCACTTAACAATGACTTGACAGTCCTATGTCACAATCAGATGTTTCCTTAGTTTTAATTTGAGTTTTTGGTTGAAGCTGCTGACAGATGGCTCATCTAAGCTTTTTGTAATAGTCTAAAGCTGCTGTTTCCCCCTGATCAAATTAAGGTGGACAGACTGAGTGCAGCTGCTGGCCTCAATACTTGCCACTTCAAGAGTCTGTTTAAAAACAAGCATCTTCACTATAAAGTCTGCACAATTGCCAAATCGTTTCTAAAAATACTGATGTGACTTTTAATGACCTGTTTTATTGTTAAGCTTGTAAGTCCTGCAGGTTACATCAGAGTTTTGCTTTTCTACGGTTTGCCATATTCTGGTAGTTTTGCTGTTATATTAGTTTGTTTTGTTCACTTCTTGACATGTATTCTTCACTTAATTTATTTTGTGAATTGCGTTCTTTTATTTGGTTTTATCCTTACTTTCACTGGTCGTGATATTTGTATCGTTGGATTAGATCCCTTAGTATCGTCCTTCCATTTTCTCATTTATTCCTGTTTAAGCTGTTGTATCTCAGCAGAGGCTTCTGTTATTTAGTAGATTGTAGACACCTGTGTTTCCTCACTTGCTTGTTGTTTGCATCTGTTTTCCCAATTACCTAAGCTGACAGTTATCCTTTTAGTATGCAGTAATTTAAAAAATATATATAATTTGTGAAACAAAATAAACAAAAAAACTTGAAACAATGAAAGTCTTTCCCCCCCCATTTATTTCAGGTACGCAATACTATCCTTTAATTAGGCTACTGAAAACAAATGAATTTCATAGCACACCAATCCTTAAGCTATTTTTATTTGGGCTTTATTTCACTCACATTTCCTTTGAACCTGCAAAAACCTTCAATAAAAACTTGAACGCCAGTAAGCATTGTCACACCTAAATATAATCGATAATAATAATATAAAAAAATAAATGACAACCTAGCTATCTTTGACAGGTTCAATAATCCCAAAAGTATAATTATTGTACATTTGACAAGAGCAGAATAGAATTTGATCAACAAATGGTAATGTGGTTTTCAATTAAAAGAAAATGATAACTAGCTGAGACAGAAAAAAAAACAATGTCATGAGCAGCTGGGACAAAGTTTAAGCTATTCAGAATTTCCAACTCAGGAACAAACTTGATTTTGGTAATACTTGTTACAATGCAAGTAATGATTAAGCAGTAGTGCAACATTTCTTTAACTTTATCTTACGTCACGTTGAAATATTTGAATTAGGATTGAACAGGATTATCATAAAGACACATCTAGTTTTAGAATGGGTCAAAAAGGCTAACATTGAGGTTCTGGAGTTGCCCTGACGTCAGTAAAGTTGAAAGTATAAACTTTAGACTATGATCTAGTTTTGGTTAAATCTAAAAAGTGTCTACAATATCCATCAAGAAGTAGATTAGAACCTTGAACATCTGTTTCTCATTTTGACCATGTAGGAATTGGATTGAATACAAACCCAGTTCAAATTTTAAAAATGTAATTCTTGGTTTTAAAAACTATCATAGGAAACCAAAATAGAAAAGTTCTAAGAAATCATAAAAATCCTCCCACTAAACGGGACAAGTCTTCTATGTGTGGACCTATGATATATAGTTAAATATTGTGATGCCTTAATCACACTAGTTGAATATTCCATGGAAGCTTGTAATTAAAGATCCATACTTTATTTAAAAAATGAAATATAATATAATATATTATAAAAATTAAATATATATAAAAAAAGGTCAGACAAGATGAAACTTTACAAAGCTGTGATTATTTCAGACAACACTCTTGAAATGATTGTTCACAACTCTAACCATAAAAAGGCGAAATGATGACAATAACAAAAAAATAAATAAAATCATCAAACACTGGCAGTAGAGGTAGGAGTTCATTAATGTACTAATATTCAATAGCTTACTCTATATATATCTTCCTGATCCTCATCCCTAATCCCCATTGTTCCCACATTTAAACTAAAATGAGCTGTGGTTATTGACCCAGTGCAATCAGCAGGGCTTCATTTAAGAGGATTTAATCAGTAGTTATTAGAAACTGCATTTCCTGTCATTTATACTATTTAAACCCAAACTGGAATAACTGAAAATTTCAACATGTCCATATAACTGACCTAATCCAATTATAATTTCCTGTCTTAAAGCTATCAATTAAGTTTTCAAAGTACACATTTTTGTCGAATAAAACAAATTTTATAAAATAATACTGCTACATTTGTTATAATTAAAGAGATGATGAAGGCCTGCATATATTTGAACAAACAAACAAAAACAACTGTATTTATGTGCACCTTACAGAATAACCAGAGCCATAAAAGACATTACATCTGTGGTTAATTAGTTCAACCTGTTTTGTCTTCAGTTTTGAATCACAAACAAATATGTTTTAAACCCAGTCAACTCACAGAAACAGCATTAAAATCAATGTACCTTCTCTCCCTGTGCTCCAGTTTTCCTGGCTGTGTCGATTTAGAGATTGATCTCTGAGATGCAGTGAATCAGCAGTGTGAGCATGTCAGCAACAGCCAATGGTGACTGACATGGATGTGAGTTTACAACCAAACCAAACCTGACACTAATCCCCTCTAAACCAGCTTAATCTACCAAGCTCTTCCTCTCCGCTTCCGCTGCTTCCCCCTTTCTCTCTAAAATTCATTAAAATTTTCATTGTTTTGTTTTTCATACAGCTTCACCAGTTTTCCTGCCTCTTACTTTCACATTTTTCTGCTGTCTGTAAAATGTATTTTTCATATGTTGTCCTTCCCTCACTGTCTCGTTCATTCAATGTAGCTCAATGAATCACAAAGCTTCTTAGTCTCCCTCTGTTTTTAGCCACAGACACGCAAACCCAGACAGTACA
The DNA here is from genome assembly GCA_034780135.1 of Jordanella pulchra. NCBI lineage: Eukaryota > Metazoa > Chordata > Actinopteri > Cyprinodontiformes > Cyprinodontidae > Jordanella > Jordanella pulchra. The sequence goes on from JAUZNJ010036252.1 coordinate 5,491, forward strand.
AAAGCCTGTTCTTTGCAAGGACCTTTGTTTACATAATCTATTAACCTAACCTGATAAGTGGACTGATAAGACTGACACCATAAGCAAGTGTTCCTGGAGCTTTATGAAAAACATAATTTCATTACCAGTGACTCAACTTGGTAGGATTCAAATCTCCCACTTGTGTTCAAAATGTAAACTCAACAAGTAGATAAACTGTAGAAGCAAATAACCCAGTTATAATCTGGCTAAACGAAATAGCTGTATAGTTACGTTACATTAAATCCCATCGGAACATCTGGGTGCTAAAGAGGCCAGCTGCTTGCAGCTGTCTGCATTAGAGTATATGTGTATATCTAGGGTTATCCCTGGGCAAGTGTCAGTGGGTCACCATGAAGATTATCGCTGCTCCCACAATCACAGACGCAGTGACAAAACAGCACAGAAATACATGTAAGGAGAAATGGCGTCCACTGGGGGAGCAATAATTCCCCAATGTTTTGTCAGCATGTAATATGTCATTGCAACAATGTCGTCATTTATCCAGATTACCTCTCTCCCAAGCATAATAAGTACAAAAGGGTCAATAGTCTATCCGCACCCATCTACAGTGCTAATAGATTGAAAGATGGGATATACCCAGGAGATAGAGCAAGGTAGGGGTCTCTAGCTCTCTTTAAAAGACAGCTTGGTATCTGTTTCTGTTTTAAAATCTGCAAAAAAAAACCAAAAAAAAAAACCTGGAATCCAGAATGATCTGGAATTTTGCCCTTGTAGCACAGCTCTTTTGTTGTTGTGACATTCAGTCACAAGAATATGTTACATAAACCTTTAAGTTGTGAATTACCATTTGATAAATGGGGAAAGATTCACTGCCTATCACTTTATTTATCATGGCCATGTCATTTTAATATTTAAAAAAAATTAAAGGCAAATGGACCATGCAGTAAAAGACAAGGTTAAAAAGATACGAAAAAGGAAACTGTAATCTGAAAAAAGAGCAAACAAACAGCAGGAATTTAAACATGAAATTGTAGGGTGCAGTAATGGTTTCAATGTCTAACTGTCTCTTGGGTTAAGGGTCTGTGTTTGTGAATTATGGATGCAGCAGTTGATAAGAGCTCTCCTACTCTGCAAGAGCTTCATGCTCGGCTTAGGTGACTAAACCCCGATAGTAATGTTGTTCTCTCACCACTTTGACCTGGGGTCTTATTTCTAAATACTGCAAACACTCCACACTAAAAGTGTAAGGATTCAGACAGAGGAACAGAGATAAGGACTGACTTACTGAGATCAGATGAGACACAGTGGGACACGGGAGCCTCAACCACAGGGCAAGCAGAGTAATTCATAGGCTAGGCAAAAGGCATTTGTCATGGGACATAAATTTGGTTGTTGTGAAGAAATCAGAGGCTGACAAGGGCAAGGCAAGACACGAAAAGAGTGAAAAGAAATCATGTTTGCGTAGTGGTCCATTACAGCACACATTATTGTGTTGGCTGTGATAACCAGTGTCCAATGTATGATTTAACATAAGCATGCTACTGAATTTGGCTTTAGCCTATGAACTATGTAACTTTAGGCTGACTCGCGTTTGAAACAGTCAGTTTCCTGGAATCCCAGAGGGGTCAGTGCTCAAAGAGATGCGTACTTCTAGCAGGTTAGTCTATGCAATACTTTACTAATTCTAGCACATATCTCCTATAACAATGGTCTAGGAAAATTGTCTCATTAAACCCATCATCATCATAGACTTGAGAAATCTTGATGATCTTGGAAAACCCTGGTCCCCCTTATTATCCGATTTGCAACATCTTCCAGAAGTGGCAATGCATCCATTGATTACATAGCTTTACACGTGAGTGTAAAAGCAATATTTGTTATCTTTCTCCAGCACAAGGGTGGGAGCTGTCCTCAACCAATGAGCCACAACTATGTTGCAACTATAATGTTGGTGACTGTGGCTTGGACTGACCATAAAATTCTGGAATACCTGAAATCTGCAAATATCATTATTTCTAGACAAGCAAGGTGGCCTTATTCTTTGGGTGATTCAAGTTTTCCTTGTCTTACAGACCTAGGACGAGGAACATTAAACCAGATATACTCTCACCATACTCTCATCAGTTGCACCTGTTCACCTGGCTTTATTAACCCACCTAAGATCTATGACCAACGCCAGATTATTCATTCGAGCCCTTCGGTGAGACAAATCTAGTTATCGTTTTGTCTGCTTGCCTGCCTGTAAACTATTTGCTTGCCTCTTGACCTTGATTTCTGCCTAGCCCCTGTCGGATATTGGTTGCCTGGGCTTCTGACCTCTTCTGTCCCAGACCATGCTCTCTCGGATTTTGATTAGGATTTCTCCAGCCATCTGATGTTCAGGTTTTGACTCCTGCCTCCACTAACGACTCTGTCTTTCGATCTTGGACTGGTACCTCCTCTTAAATCTGACATCCAGGCTCTGACCTCCTTTCTGCTCACCCCGACCTCGATTAAGGATCATCCCCCAGCAAACTGCTTTCTCTTACCGGCTTAGCCGACGTCCGGAGCCTTCTCTCTGGGATTGGATTGCTCGCGTGCTGGCTGGTCAGCCGCTACTCTGAACATACTCACGGTCTCCATTGAGGTCAGTAACTTCCACTCTCCTGCCTGCTGTTCAGTAATTCATCCTGAGTCGTACATTAACGTTCATATCTCCCTCCAGAAGATCCTGCCGTTGCTGCTCCTTCCTGCCGCCAACCCAGAAACTAGTTCAATAAACTGTTGAAATGCTCCTCTCTGTCTGGCTTGTATCTCGGTCCGCAAATTACATATCCACTTACTTTAAGGAAAATTTTAGATCAGAGGTCAGTGGTACTGAAGAGTTTGTTCTTCCCGAATCTGTTTGACTAGCTGCTACCAGACTGAAATTGGAGAAGGAGGTGGGGGACAACAACTGCAATCTTCCTACCCCTAAGTCTTGTCCAAGGGATCAGCTCTTTGTTCCTGAGAACCTAGTGGGCAAGGTAATCAGGTTTTGCTAAAACTCTCACCTAGATTATCATCCAGGAATTGTAAAGAATCTGAAAGTGGTCCAAGCACAGTTCAGTGGCCTCCCTGATAACAGAGACAAAAGAGTTAATCTAATCCTGCCCTCAGTGTTTTCAGACCAAGCCGTCTCACCGTCCCCCTTCTGGACTGTTGCAGCCACTTCCCAATTCCATCACATCCTTGGTCCAACCTATCCATGAATTCTGTTACAGCTTTGCCTCCCACCAATGAATTTTCTGTCATTCTTACAATCATTGACAGGTTCTCCAAGATAAAAGAAGAAGGAAACTCCCCTCAGCCAAGGAGATGGAATAGATCCTGGCCAGGGAGGTCTATATGGGCTCTGTTCTGACATTGTGTCGGCTAGTGGTCCCCAATTTCTCTCTCTCTTCTGGAAAGAATTCTGCTTAATATTGGGCATCTCCATCAGCCTGTCCTCTGGTTTCTACTCACAAACTGAGTGGGCTAACCAGGAAATGGAGACCAATCTCCCTGTCCTCTTCTGCAGCACAGTCTGCTGAATGGACTCCCTCATTGTAGCCATTGTAGCAGAAGAAACCAACACATAAAATAAGAAAACAAATCCAGATTCTTGACCAGAGCAGGGCCTACAGCTCCCTAATGGCCCAAGGTCTGCTTTTACAACCCTGTGGATGAATTTTAGCCCATTATTCTTTGCAGAATTAATTTCAGACTAGTTAGAAGAAGGTTGCACAAGTACCGTCCTCGAGAGCTAACATCCTGCAACTTTTAGATGCATTTCTTCTCCAAAACACCTGCATTTAATGTGTGGCACCTTATCAGGCCTGTGTTGAGCTAAATTGTATGCGAATCTACAGTATAACTAGATTCGGGTGTGTTGGAGAAGAGGTGCATCTAAAAGTTGAAGGATGACAACCTCAAGGACTGAACTTAAGTATCCCTGTATTAGATTTTAATGTTTTAAGCATAAGCGCCTTGTTAGGGTTATGCCACATCATGTCTATGGGTTCCATGTCCAGACTTTGGCTCAGGCTCTCATAAACAGTGATTTTGAAGTAACTCCAATGTGGAATTGCTGGTGCGCTTTGGAACACTGTGTTGCTGCATAACCAAATCACACGGCAGCTGAAAGAGTCACAAACTTAGAGCTGGGTAGTCTTATTAAAGGCTTCCTGATATAGAGCAGGATTTAAGGTTACATCAAATTACAATAAGTCATTAAGTTTCATGAGCAGCAAAACAGCCCAAACCCCCATACTACTAACATAGAGCCACAACTATGATGCAACTATGATGTTTGGGACTGTGAACTGGACTGACTATAAAAATCTGGATTACCTAAAATCTGCTAAGTGGCGTAACCTACTAAGATCAACTGTAACTCTGAAATATGCCAATTATAATGGGATCAACACAAATCACAGATTATTATGCCAAAAATCTTTGAGGTTACAAAATTTTACTTTGGCATTGTGAAACGTGTGTCCCTTTGTGTCTTTTTTCAGTAAATACAATTGGTTTTGCCTATTTTTAATCATTCAAACATGATAAAAAAAAAATCTAAAGAAGGGAAATTGCATTTACTCTGGTCCTTTTCTCAGGCTGCTTTGCCAATCAATGTTTCCATAATCTCCTTTATATTTTACCAGCATATTATCTTTTTTATTTCAAAAGAAAGTAGCTTTTCTCATTTCTCAACCTATTCTGGTTTTGAAAACTCCCCATCCTTTCATTACTACTGCAAAACAGGATTAATGTTAAAGCCACAAATAATACAAAAATAAAATTACACTCTAGCGGTTATCCATTTCTAACTCAGATTGTTGCCTCAGTGTGCAAGGAGAGCCCTGTCTGTGGTTTAGGAGAGAAAAAAAGCTATCAGTAAACCAAAGAGTTTGAAACAGTTAGTCTGAGGTTTTATTTCTCTGCAAAGTTGTTGGGAATGATCCTTTAATGCATTGATTTTTCACAGAATGCATCACAAATTTAAACACACAAGCAACAGTTAGAGTAAAAAGTTATAATTATTATAATAAAAAGAAGTAGAAACATTTAAACATTTTTAAGCATAGTTATCAAAAGACTGAAAACATTCAGTTATTATTTAGGTCTACTACTAAATTCATCACATTACCCTAAATCCTAACACTAAAACTCCTACTCTTATACTCTTCAAAACTTTGGTAGATTTTTGTGTGAATTAAGCTAAACTGCATAATTTCCGAGCTAGTGTAGAAATACGGTATGTCATTTCTTCAAACTTCCTTTCATTTAAAGATATTTTAAATTTATTTCGCAAAGCAAACATACAGGTAGAGATTTTAATTTGTAAATTGAACTTAAAGGAGTTTAAAAATCCCTCAGTCTTACTTCTTTTCATCTGCATTCACTTTTAATAGTAGAGCTCTTTTATTGGCTTTGGTATGTTAAAAAACAAAACAAAACAGGACTATCTGCTTTTTGAGATAATTACATGTAAGAAAATTATGGGTTATAACAGATAAGTAGCATTTTAGTTTGTAACAAATGTTTTAACAGATTTTTCACATCTTATGGATGGCCTAAAATTAAAGTTATTTTTCCTGAGTAAAATCAAAACAAAAATCCTCCTACGAATCTTAGTGAGTTTGAATCCATAAAGTAGAGGATTCATTAGTGGAGGAATCAAGAAAACAACAACAGATGAAAAGTTCTGAAAGCTCAGAGGAAGATCATCAGTTGCAAATCGCATGTGCATTAAGTCAGAAACCACAATGACAAATAAAGTGATGAGAGAGATAAGTTGGTGAACACATGTCTGGATGAACTTTGTCCTTTCCTCTTTGGATTGCACACATGTTTTAACAATATATATGTAAGTCCAGACAACAAAGAGCCAATGCATGACATAGATTGACAAGTTGGCCAATGCGTACACATTATTTATAAGAGTGTTTGTCTCAGGACAAGCAAGTTTAACAATCACCCAGTTCAGACAAAAGAGTCTCTGTATATTTTTACTACAAAACTTAAGCCTGGCAGTCAGGACAATGTTAATGGAAAAAATACAGAAAGGGGTTAACTATGACAAGCAAACCAATAACTAAACCCTCTTCTTTGTCATGACTGAGTCATACTGAAGAGGCAGACAGATTGCCATGTATCGGTCATAAGCCAAGGAGGTAAGGATGGATGTATCACTGCAGACAAACGAGTATAAAACAAAAGCCTGAACTAGACATCCACTATATGAGATGACCTGAGAGGAGGACAGAAGGTCTACAAGGAACCTGGGGTAAAAACCGACCATGCCATAAAGTCCATTAACCCTTTACGGACTATGGGAGCACCGGCGCTCCCAGATGTATACATATTTTTCAAATGCCTGTAGAATTCGAACCACGTAAGGTAGAGCAATTTTTTTTTTTTGCATATTAAACCGTAAGAATTGCGCTTCCTTTTCC
>JAUZNJ010036253.1:0-11927 GCA_034780135.1 Jordanella pulchra
ACATGAAATGTAAAAAGTCGCGAGACGTCCTAGAGTCGACTAGTCGACTAGTCGACTAATTGATTCAACCCCTAGTTGGTATACATAAAAACCTTTTGCGTTAACGTACTTTTTCTATAGATCTCATAGGTTCCAGGGTTCTCACCAGGAGTTTTTAATAAGCGCGATGGGAGAGGTTAGGGTTCTTATTTGTTTTACCCAGAGAGACTTGGCAGGAGTAAAAATCACTTCACCCCCCACCCCTGGGTCCAATGACGGTCGCATTGGTGGGGTGAGCACGAAAATATCCTTCAAAATAACACAATTTCTTTGCATTGACTCCAGGTCCTCAAACAAACTTCCCACAGGTTTTTTACATGTATGTCTGTTCAGGATTGAAGCTAATTGTAAAGCATCCAAGTTGTAGCAGTGTGATTAGTTTTTATATAACTAAGCATATGCCAGGGAAGGGTTTTTATCTTATCTTAAGAGCCACTGGCCTCATCCAGAGAACCTTTTTCTCTTTATCCACTTATCTGTAATTTGTATAAAAGGTGGGGAAAAATACTCCACCTCGGGAGAGCACTGTTTCAAAACTAGCATGATAGTGATCTCTTTGCATCTGTGTGTGCTGCAGTCATTGCCAGTGTCATTGCCACTGTCAGCACCCTCAGCTGTACAGACGGAAGAGGCAAATGCTGGTGTGTGCATTTGTTGTGCAATCAGGTGATCAGATTTTGACATGCAATGCTAGTAACAGTTTCGTTTTAGGAAGCAGATTAATGTTTTTATTACAATACAATAATACTGAAAAACACAGGAGACTGCTGATACGGGAGGATGGTGGGAAAGAGGGGTGAGTTACGGAGCTCTGCTGCCGCCTAAGGGGAGAGTGATTTTTAGGGAAAGAAAAATTAGAAACATAAATACAAACATTTAGCCTATGGCTATGGTGGTCTATGGGGACAGAGATCCCCAGCTTCTTCAAAAAAGTGCAACAAATTCTGTGCACATCTACATTCCTATGAGAATAAAGTTTTCTCTGTGTTAGGGTGGATCAAAAACAAGTAGTTGTGAAGCCTGCAGGTAAATGATGATGCTTATTATGGTCAACTGACCATATCAGGGGCCTTTGCATCTCAAAGAAGCAGATTAATTTCTCCATAAAGTGAAGCTCTGTGCAAAACTTCACTACTTTCTGAACTTTAGCAGCTCCTTTGTTTTCTGTCTTTCATTACTGGACAAGTTAATCCAGTTTTGTCCATCATGTAGATCAGGCATCCCCAAACCTGGTCCTCGAGGGCCGCTGTCCTGCAGATTTTAGAGATTTCCCTGCTTTGCCTGATTGCTATTGATAGCATATTAACAGGCTTTTGCTGAACTGCAGTCATCAGAACCAGCTGTGCTGAAGCAGGGAAACCTCTAAAGGCTGCAGGAAACAGGAGCTCAAGGACTATGAGGAACTTTCAAATATCCAAACTGAGAAGCCCACCTAAGCCTGGAAGTCTATGCTTATAAATTACAACCATAAATCAGACAAATGACTTTAAATAACTCTACTAATAACTATCCGAAAATATAAACTAAAGGTCACCAATCAGTTCTAAAACATATAGATGACAAACCCTTGGTGATCCCTGGAGAACCACAGTACCAGGGTAGCATCTTACAGAGAGTTTTCAATCATTCTCTTATCAGTCTCTTTTACTCATACCAGCTGCAACCTGCGGTCTTGTCTTACTTATTGTTGATTATCTTGGTTGATGTCACATTTTGTCTCCTCATCTTTAGAAAAACAAGACAAGCCGAAACTCTTTTTTTTTTTTTACCAAAAAAAAAAACAAATATTTATCACACAGAACAGCCCAATCCATATAAAATTCGTTCATTCATAAAATTCTTTCATTCGTAAAATGGTAAAACTGGAGACATTTCCGGGGACAGCTTTAGCCAGGGACAGGTGGTCCAAAACGGGGACTGTCCCCTGAAACTGGGGACATCTGGTCACCGTTGTGTAGATCCCAACATGAAGGTGCTCCATTGCGTAAATATTAACCCTGTACAGTTTACAGAAACATACAGTCTCTCAGAGAAGCTTATTCGGATAAACTTCCGTGTTTATAATGAATGGGGAAGTGGCATGTGCTATAAAGCAGTCTGCACATTTGTAGTTGGTTTGTGTCGCAGGGTTACTGCCACCATCCTCAAAGTTGCTTAGAGCCAGTGAAAAAAATACAGACCCCCTCTGGTCATGACAGAGGTGTCAATGATTTTTAATTACAACTTTTATTTCATTTTTACCTTTCTAACATTGTAGCAACGGCATATAGATCTCCTTTATATCCTTTAATTCTACTGCTCAGTTCTCAGTCAGCAGAACCTTGATCTCCGACTAGTAAAGTCTTTCTTCTTTGTCTTCAAAGCCCTTTCATTGAATAAATAAGTGTGGGAATTCCCCTTATATGGCATTATTGGGGCAAATGTGCATTTCTTGCGAATGCATGCTCACTTATGTACAGTTCGACTGCATTACATTTACACAAGAATCATTTACAATCTTGTACTAAAGTAAAGAATGTTTGATGAATCTGATGTGGCACATTTGTAGGAGGAGTAGGAGAAAAAGTAAGAAAAATTCACAATATGAAAATTTTGTTGTTGCCCAATGATCAAATGTTATTTTCTTCAGACTGTTCCTAGAAGATTTATCCATTTGCCACAACACAGTAAATTGTGAGGTACCATTGACGAAGTAATGTTTGTCAGCACAAGGAGTAAAGGTGTGACTGTATCCGAATTCCTGAAGGACATGGTTCTTACTTAAAACAGTACAAACAACACAAGGGAAACCCTATTACAATTATATTTTATTTTCCCTGATTCTCCCTGATAGGTGATAGCTCTGAGCCTGGTTCTCCTTTGTTCACCTAAGTCCATGTCAATAGAATCTTGTCTGTAGAGTGAAATGCGTTGGATTCCTTTGACTTCATAAAAGCACTGTAAAACTGCTACTGTATATACCATGCCATGGATCATTCTCACCCCAGCATTTCAAATTGACCATACCCCAATAAATAAACCCCTAGTTTAGTACAGGAACTTGTAGAAAACAATCCTTAGGTGTCTGTTATTTATTTTACTAGGGTATTTAAGTTGCAAGCATAGTTATAGTAATGTACTGTGTATTTAGCAACTTGTACCACACATAAATCAGCAGTCCTCAAGTGTGAGTGGAGTCACTCTAAGGCAAGCTCACAGTGGGCTTTTGGTGATTTATGAGCTGCACTTCCAAAGAAGCGTGGAACATTTGTGTTCTGCCGGAATGTCTGAGCAGTCTTATTAGCACCACATTGTGTAACGACTTTTGAAAGAATATCTCCAATACGAAAGTGGAGCCAGTGTCCAATTCATTCAGTCATCCGCCATGCTGATTTCTTTATGCTCTTTCCTCCTCTGTATGTAAGATGATTTACAAGGAAACTGTATTTTTCCATTTCCCAAATGTACCTTAGTTTGAAAATAAGTATCATGAATCTTGAAAAATGTGGTGTTTCAGTGATCAAAATAAATTATTATGAATCTTTAATTTATCAACAAAAAAAACTGCTAAGTTTAGCTCTGCCTGTTATATGGTTGTGAAATACATAATACTTTGTGTTATGTCAGATGTGAGATTGTAGAATAATACATTTTTTTAACCAAAAAATAACACATCGAAAAAACACTGATTCATGTCCACTGTCAAAGGTCCTCTTTGCAGGGAAGAGCTGTCATCTGTGCACTGAAAAGTAACCACAGCAACAACTCAAGGGGCAGTGATTAGCACCAGAGGTTCCTCCTGTTCCTGGCTGATTGTCTTCACTAAGACACTGAAGGGAAACTTGATTTATGTCCTAAATTGAAAACTGACTTATGCATTACAGAAACCTATAAAAGCATAACAAATACGGAGTTGTTGTTTTTTATATATATATATAATTTAATGTGCAAAGCATTCTTTTCATATATCTCTAATTCTAGAAGTTGTGGCACTTAAACTTGTTTAAGATATTTCCACAAAAATTTAAAGAAACTCACTTCCAAAAATGAATCTTTACTTTGTACTTATTTTCTTTTGAAATATAGATATAACTTTTGTATTATACACTATATATCTTTAAACTGGTTATTATTAAGCTTGATGTATTTAATGTGATAGTTTTTTAAAAGTTATATCTATAAAAAAAAATACAGTTAAAGTTTATTTCATCCAGCTGATTTTGCCTAATTTACCTTGGGTAGTAATTGTTTATCCTGTGTGTTTAGATGTTATTATCGGATACATTGTATGAGCTATAACATTTTTAAGGTTATGCAGAATATCCAGTTATTGTGTTCACCAAACATACCCTGATGCTTCACTTGCAATACCTCTTTTACTTTCTTTCTTCTATTCTCAACAGATCAGTCGATCCAGTCTGCCCTGCTAATGAATGACATTCATCTAGCACAACAAGTAATGTCATTTTACAATGCATCATAGTGGCTAATAAACTCACAATTGATTTGTGCTTATACAAAAACACGTCAGGCGGAAACCATCACATCAGTAATAAATTGATGCTGATCTGGTCGTAGGGAAGGAGCAGCTAAATGCCAGCAGAGTTTTATTTTATTTTTTCATATTGGAGGCTCCACAGCTTAGGAATCGATCTTGGTGCCGAGCCTTTTGTTCTCTGAAGTAATAAAGCAGTGTATTGATTTATTGGCGGGGGACAGTTACCTTTTGCCTTCTTCTCCTGTTCTGTGTTTCATTCCCCTGTCAGGTCTCCAGGGAGGAAAAGTTTGGTCCGTACAAAAGACGAAGCACTACACTTTGAGTAAAAGTACATCCATTCTGACATTGAAATTTAGACTCTGCAACAAACACTGCTGCACAAGATATTGATCAGAAGAAGCACATATCAGTGAATTTCTTGCATGTCAAAGCAGGGGGAATCAGTCAATATTTGCAAATCTACTGATTCATTTTCTCTGTATCTCAAATTGTGAACTGGTTTCTCACTAGTCTCCATGCTTTGTTAAATGAGCTGTTTTAGGTATTTGTAGTATCTGTAATTGTTGGTAGGAGTTTTTAAAGGAAACAAATGTGGTAGGTTTAAGTACATACAGATACCGCAGCAATAATGAGGCCTTTTTACAAACATTTAATATCCGCTATAATTTTGATGACAGACTGAAGCTACTCAATCATGCCGTTTGTACTCACATATTTATTAACATTCATTGGTAAACATCTGAAAACTCTTTAAAATATATTTAAAAGGAATTATTGCAGTAGAGTATGTTAGTAAAAAAACCGAAATGAACAACAATAAAAAAATTTATTTTAGTACCTTTATCTAATAGGGGTAAAAGGGACATTGAGAATGACTGTGTACAATCCCCTTTTGCTAATATGGCAGCCCTAAACATTTAAGCAATGTTGGAAAATAGAAAAAAAAAGACATTTGGTACATATGAAACTTTGTTTAACACATGTTCTCTTTTTATTTAGCATTCTGAGTCTTTCTTTGTGAACCTTTCTTATTAGCTATCCACTTTTTTTAAGTCTAGGTCCATGGACTAAGATGGGTAAATCAGAATGTGATTTAAAAGTTAATGATGCAAAACATTAACAAATATCTGTTAGGCATTTGATAGAGAGACACGTCTGCATCTACTGTAATCTACTTTTATTAGCAGTGGATCTTAAGCATTTTTCTGTCAAGGTCTATCGTTTTAAGCTAAGACCACATGCAAAGATTGTTACAGAACATTTTAATCTTGGCCAGTATTTCATAAATATTTAACTTGAAACGTTATTTTTGGGCTTTTTTATTCTTGCAACCTAGAGTAAACAGCATTTTCTGGGTTTCATATTTTTCAAACCAAAGTTGGTAAGATTATACACACAACTGCTGTATATTTTTTTTTTCATTTCACAACTTAATTGCAGTTGCGCGCTTTGTTTAGATTTAAGAGCAACATAAAACAATCTTCATGCCTACAATGGTTTATCTTAACTTTAAAAAATATTTGAAGTTACAGTTAATATATTAACATGCAAGCATAGTATATACTGGACAAACAGATAAACAAAATGTATAATCCTGACATCAAAGTGTAGATATACTCAGTAAATTCTAAACAATTGATGTAGAATTTACTAAAATGAAGAAACAAATTGCTTTCAATGTTATTCCTTAGTTTTACTATTGTTTAAAAAAGAGGAAACTCTTCTGACCTCACACCCTGCAACCGAGGTAATATAAGGAATTCAACTTCCATTTTACAGCCGCTGGCTACGGCCGGGCAAGGTGAGCCGATCATCATCTGAAGTTAACCCAGTTAGCAACCGAATACCTCCAGAGAAGAGTCTACTTGCTGGAAAAAGAGACTAAGCCTGCCTATGTTTCAAAAGCTGAACGTAGTGTCTTCCTGTGATCTGAACTTAGTTGGACTTAGTGTTGAATGCCTTAAATCCAGCTTTGGCCTACACATGAAAGAGCCGGGTCCCTGCTTGCTGTATTCCAGAGGAGCCGCCAAACTTCAGTTCAAGCTACCCTGCGTTTTGAGCTAACGTTTCGTTGTTAAGCTAACCCCTTCTCTTTCAGCTTAGGGTTAGGGTTACAGTTAATGCATTTCTGAGTCATTATAGATGCTCCACTGCAAATCCGAAAAAAATCTGAGTTGTCGGACCGTACCATGATCCTTTTCACATTAATCTGCTATTTTTAAGGGACACTTTGAATGCATTAAACTCTGAAGCTTGAATCTTTTCCATGGACTTTTAAACGGACTCTGAAAACCCAATTTTTCCTTTTTTTTCCCTTTTTTTCTTTACTTGTGCCTATTTTCTGTAGTGTGTAAATATGTATAAATATACCATTGTTTTAATCCGTGGTCAGTTGTGTTTTATCCAGTGAACGACTGATCTTTCAGGCCAGAATAATTCCTTTTAGATAACAGACGAAATAACAGAGACCTTTAAGTGGTTGGTGATTAATAACTCTGCTAATAACCATAGTCTAAATTGCTAAATGGCTCCTGGATTTTAACAGCCGGTCCAGGAGCTCACCATGAGTAAAACGCTAAAAACCCCTGGTATTGAGCAGCATACAATTATAGTCATTTAACTAATGATTTATTTTCACTCAATTTTGAATGACCTTTTAATAAACTAAAGCTCCGAGTTGTAGTTATTGAATATATTTTAAAAATTCAGGTAAAATAGTACAACACTGTTTTCTAAAAGTCATTTTCCATGATTCCTAAAAGGCAAATTATTTAGCCTTGAAAAATTTCCAATCATAAACTGATCAATTCTATCAATTTTATTGAAAAATTGACCTGTTTTAGAAAATATTTTGTGTTCTAACTTAAACATTTTTTATCATCTTTGAGTATTGTAGTTTTTAAACACTAAATAACTTTCCCTTTATCTGTATAGGACCAACTGTCATGTGGGGTTGAGACATAGCCCAAACGCAGAACACCACAGGAGACAAGGAATAGGTTAAAAGGTTTATTAAAGGAGCTAACAATAGATATGAAGTTGGTTCCGGGAGAGAGGTTAACAGTTCAGGGGTTCTGGTCACATTTGTGGATGGCTTGATTGGATCCAAGAGGAAGAGGTTCTGACGGGTTCTTGTAGACAGAGGGAACTTGGTCTGCAAGTTGAGTACGGTGAATCCAGGAAATCCAGAGGGGAGCAGATGGAGCTTGGTTGTGAGGGAGTGCGGAACAGGCTGACCGTACCTGAAGGGACGATGACACTGAGACTGCTGGTAGAGAGCTGAGTTGAAAACAGGCTTTCCTTTGGGATTGGATATGGAGAACAGCAACCAGTGGGTAACAACCACAGCGTCGAGGAGGCAACAAGAAAAAAGACCAAAGTCACTGAAAGGTCTTTCAGGAAACAATCACCTTAGGAAACAGGAGACACAAATGTTACTAGGAGTCAGGGAAAATCACAGAAGCTCACGCTGAAGGCACTGAATACCATTGCTGGCAAACACTCAGGCTCAGAGGTGCAGATCTCTGCATCTAATAAAGCCCCACTAATGAGGCCAGAAAGGTAGCAGCTGGTGGAGGACTGCTACCAACACAACCAGTGGCTCCATCTGCTGGGGAAAAAGGAGAACACAAGAAAAAACAAACAAAGGAACCCAGAACTCTGACACCAACACACTTCTTCCGAAGGCACTTTATAGAGGTACAGAACTTCCGTATTAGGAAATTAAAGAAGCAGCTAATTGTTATAAAATAAATTTGACAGGCTCTGGGAAAACCATGAACAAGTCTACCTAGGGTGGTTTTGAGTTATTTACAGATCATGAAGAATTGGTCTAAGCTTTCCAATCCTAACCCTAACCTGAGGAAATCGAAAAAGAACTAGGAAGATATAACCATTTAAATGTTGTCCCTTTCCACAGTAATCTAAAGCAAAATAACACTTTAAACTTTTTGTTTTTAGTTCAGCCTGGAGTCAGCTTGGTGGTAACAAAAGCTGTAACTTTGAATAATTTTGCATACCTTGCTTTAAAACCTCCCCCAGTAGTAGTGCTTGTCAATAGATGTTTCACGTAAACAAACTGCTTAAAGCATTCAATTGCAATACTTGTGTTGCATCTGTGCATTACACAGAGACGTGTTTGTCAGGTGTCAAAGAATTTACACCAAATCAATAACGTATACACACAAAAACTGAGTAGAAGCTTAAAAACTTTCCTTTTGCAAAACTGGTAAATGTCATTTTTTTTAAAAGCTTTTATGTTTATTTTTTTATTTCTGCACATTTTCCCTTCTGCAAATTGCACCATGATTCCAACTTGGTCTGAAATGTTTGTCAAATTGATATTCCTGCTCCTTTTATTTCCTCTTTCTGTTTTCAGCAACTTATTCTATAGGATGGACATTGGCCGAAGAGACAGCAATTTGAGAAGATCCTTGAGAAACTAGTTGCTGATTGAGTTTGTGAACAATTAAAGCACAATGACCCTTTTGAAGAGTCTTAGTCAGGTTTTAAAACTAATCATAGGACTGAAACAGAACTGGTCAAAGTCACTAATTATATTCTCATAGATAATGATCTTGTATTTGCACTTGTCCTGTTAGATCTTAGTGCTGCATCTGATACAGTAGATCCCAATATTCTTTTAGGAGGGCTTGAATATTCTATAGGAATTAAGGGAAATAAAATAGGCTGGTTTAAATCATATTTGTCTAAAAGATTTCAGTTTGTTCATGTAATGATAAATCATCCTCAAGCTCCAGGGTTACCTGAGTGGTACCACAGGGATCAGTGCTTGGCCTAATTGTCTTTATAATGTATATGCTCCCAATTGGTTGGATTCTCAGTCAGCCTGGGATTATTTTCACTGTTATGCAGATGATAGTCAGCTATATTTTTCAATAAATTCTGATTAAACTAACCCATTACATAGACTACATACATGTCCTATTTCAGAGATTTGATTGTTGCCTATATTCCAAACAGAGCTCTTCACTCTCAATCTGCACGTCTACTATTGGTTTCTATAATTTCTACAGGTAGAATCGGAGGCAGATATTTTAGTTATCACGCTCCTTTCCTTTGGAATTAACTAACCCTTTTAGTTCGTGAGGGAGACACAGTGTCTACTAAAACTTTCCTTTTCAATAAACCTTAAAGTTAGACTGGCTCAAATTATCCTGAGCTATCATTATAGTTATACTACTATAGGGCACACTCACTACCCTTTTGATTAGAAAGTAGTTTGGTCAGCTGTATTAAAAATTCTTGTTTTTAGTTTAAAGTTAGACATTTGTGAAAGTCAGTAACTTGCTAAATTCGACACTTACTGTAGAGATTTCTCCCAGTCAAGTAGAAAATATAGGGATAGAAAACCTTAAGTTTATCTCAAAGAATTTAATTAAGGAGAATAACATGGAGAATAACATGAGCTATTTTTAACTGACATACAACAAGGAGTCAGAGCTTTTCAAATTTTCTCTTGACTCATGCTGTCACAAGGAAGACTGGAGTAACTGCTAGAGAAAGAGCTATTTGTAAGCAGCAATAAATTTTGTGAGCTGCCTTGACAGGAAGGGATTTTAGAGACCAGTCTGGTAATTGTGCTATGAGCAGAGTGCTGTAATTAATGGAAAACTACCTAGGGATTTTTCCTTTGCTGGATGAGGCACATGCACAATGAATAAATGTATAAATATATTTAATTGCTCTATATCCTTTGTCTCTTTCAAAAATACCATCCAACACCCTAATTGCTCATACTGTGGAGTTTTTTTATTAAGATGTAGAAAAATATTCAGGTGTTTTTGGCTCTCATAATTTTTTTACTCCGAAGCTTTTCTTTCTTGCAAACAAAACTTCATTGTTAGACAATTAGTTGCCTCCAGGTTTATAGAAAACCACAAGCAATTCACAAACACAACCAGAGCTTGTGTCTCTAAATATTGCATGGCTTCTGCTCCTGTGCAAAACTCATTTCCTTAATGTAATTGACACTGCTTCTTCCAGGGGAAAGACATGCTGACATTTCATAATGCATTCCACCACTTACATTTCATCAAACACTACTTATCCATAAACAGCCCTTGTCCAATATAGCTTTTGACATAAGCTGGAGTTGATGGGAGGAGTAAACATATTGAGGTGACGACTGTTAACCTTCACAGATGCTTGACTTCCCTTTGGTCTGTAGTATTACTGATGCTCAGTGAAGCTCTCCGATTAGAGTTGCACCTGACATTAATAATGCTGATAGAATATTTGACCTGAAAGCATTTGATTAGGGACAAAAAAAAATTCTAGTTTGTTTATCTCTTTAACTTAATTAAATCACTTCAAAGTTAAAAGACAATTGAAATATTTGCTCTTGCAGAGAAAACTCTGAGTTATTTGATCAAAGCAAAACCCAAATTATTGAACATATGGGAGTATGATTACATTTTCAACTTTAGACTTTCCATCACCTAAAATTTATTACAGCCTGGTGTTATAAAATGTCAAACGGTATTTACCCTTCATATGAAGTTAGACTAATTTTGCAAAACTAAGGGGTTAATTTTCAAAAAATAAGTAATGCTGACGCAAAAGAACGACAATGATGTGCTTCCACTATGCTATTTAGAACTGTCAGCAAAAGAGTAATATAAATACAAACTGTTTGAAAATGGTTTAGCACTTATAATGAAGAAAAAAGTGCTGTTGGAATTCATAAGGTATTAAAAGAAAACTAATGAAAGAGGATTTGTAATCCTTGGAAACCTTTTTTCTTGCTTTAATCTATCGTCTGTCACACACATATATTATTATTATATATATAACTTGTAAGAGCTAATACAGTGATTTCAGAAATAGTTTTTTTTTTCTTCTGATGTAATCCTGAAATATTTTTTTATATGATCTAGACCAATTCACTTCTGTTTGAGAGCTTTAATATGAGATAGGTAAGAGCCTGAAAAGTATGTCTTATATTTATTACTTTTTTAATTTTCAGGGAACATAAAAGTCTATGAAATATCTATTAGCACAAAAAATGTCAACAAAGCTATGCTAATTGATTATTATAAATGTAAAGTATCGGAAAATGCGCTTAAAACTCTATAGATAGGACATTGTGTAAAGGAAGCAGCCTATTTAAATGTAAACCCAACATTGCATTTGTATGAACGCAGTGATTCAGAAAATGTAGGCTTTTAAAGGATTCATTCTAATGATTCAGTTTGCTCAAAAGAACTGCTGTTCGCATCACTATTCCGAACAACTCTATGGGGGAGTGAAGGCACAGACTGCAGGCTTAGCTTTAAAGAGGTGGGAAAACTAAATATAGCAATGCACCATACTGTGTATCTTTTTGAACCTTGAACGTCTTTACATTTTTATCATATCCGCATCTTAGCAGTGTCTTGTTATGCCAGGT
>JAUZNJ010036254.1:0-11926 GCA_034780135.1 Jordanella pulchra
GGAAAGGACCACAAGCCGGATTCGAACCTGGGTCGCCCGCGTCGAGGACTAAGGCCTCCGTACATGGGTCCGTACAGTTCAACGCTAACTCAGTGTTATATTCCCCCCTTCTAACGTTTACATAAGCAGTATTTTTATTGAAATGTGATGCAAATTTGAAGCTAACTGTTAAAAGGTAAAAAAAAAAAAAACAGGCCTTGCAAATTGGACATGTGAACTAATTAGGCGATAGAAAGTCTAATGTCGTCATACCTTATGCTTGGCTGTAGTAAACAGGAAGTGCAGTAAGCAAGCTACCACAGATCAGTGAAGGACCAAGGCTTTATATGTGTTGTAATATGAAGTGTTTTACCTACTTTATCATGACAGCTATCATTAGTGATGGTTCATATCATGGGGCGACAGTAGTGTTGGATGCAGGAGTTTGCCCTATAACCGAAGGGTTGATGGATCAAGGCCTGGCTCTGACTTTCGGTGTCGTTGTGTCCTTGGGCAAGACACTTAACCCACATTGCCTACTGATGGTGGTCAGAGGGCACCTGTGTACAGCAGCCTGGCTTCTGTCAATGAGCCCCAGGGCAGCTATGGCCACAGTGTAGCTTGCCTCCATGAATGTGTTTGTGAAAAGGGGAATTATTGAATGTAGTGTCAAGTCTGTTCAAGTCACATGACTTGAAAAAGCGCTATATATGTACAGGCAATTTACCATTTTTACCATCATGAAACATCAAGAGTGTTTTACCTACTCTAATGCTTGCAACAATCAGGACATCTACAAGCTTTGTCATGACAAGAAAATGCTTGTGGGTGTTGACAAGTGTCTAACCTGTTACGACAGAGATTACAGTCTCAACTCTCAGACATAACATAGAGCTCTGTTCTCCATCCCTAAAGTCTTCATAATTGAACTGCATGTGCTCTTGGAGGTCTCATTAGATAAATCCTATGAATGTAAACACCTGTGCTATGCCCAACTTGCTGCAAAGGTTCAACAGCTATAACTTAACATGGCTGGAATCCTGAAGTCCCCCAGTGAACGTGGGGCGCAGAAGGTTTTTAACAGGAACTACAGTCAGGCTGCTAAAAGACTTGGGAGCTGGAGGCCTAAGCCAATATGAAATCACTAGATCTATGTCAGAGGCAGCCAAGAGGAGCAGGGAGGAAGCTGTGGATGAAGAGAAAGGTCCCCCACTGGATGAAAAGTTGATTTATAGAATACTGTGATGATTGATCACCCCTGAAAGGGTTTCCTCGGGAAACGGTGTATGGTTATAAATGGCCAAAACAGCCAATAACCCTGTAATATATCACTTAAGATGTTTCTATTAATCAGCCATTCTGAAAAGGATGTCATCTTTTGTCAGCTCAGTTGGTATGGACTTGCACACAAAAGATATCTTCAGATCTCTTCCCGTAAAAAAAACATGACAAACACTTTAGCTATCCAGGTGCTTTTGTTCTTGTGTTTTGTTTTTCTAAGCCCTGTGTTGAAACAGCTTTTATCATTACAATGATATGTTAAGACAATCTATTTTAGATTTTCCTTAAAACCATTCTGATGACATTTCAAAGTGTTGCTTTCTAGTTCTCCTGCTGGGAGAGGTCATTATTTAATATATTAATCGACTGATCTTCAAAAGGTTTGCATACATAAAAAAGTCTGCAAAGTTGATAGCATGTGCAAAGGTAATCCACTAACCAGGTACAAATCAAGTTGTATTGCAATATAAAAGGTGTATTCTATTGAAGTTATCTGCATTTATGGAAATGTGGGGCACATGCTAATCAATAACATTTGCTAAAAGCTGGGGGGAGAATATGCAAATTTAATTCCTTTCCACTAAGTATGCAATTTTTCAAATCTGAAATGGATTGCAGGTTTCAATTGAGGGCTGAAACAATTCATCTAGTTAATCTTGATTAATTGATAATCAAAATAATCATAAACTGTTTAGTAGTTGATGGATCGTTAACTGGAGTATAGAGACTCTAAAACGTGCATTTAGCGACACATTTAGAACACTAAAAATATATAAATATTTAGCATTTAGGATAGCAAAAACCCAATATATATTTATGCTTTATCCAGAATTCCTCAAGTGCAAAAGTTTTAGTTTAACCAAGTTAAATTCTGTTAAAAAATCGTCTTTAGGAACTTTTTGCTATCCGATTATGATTGATTAATCATAAAATAATAATCAAAAAATTAATCGATTAACAAAATGATTGTTAGTTGCAGCCCTATTTCAGTTTTTGCATGCTTGTAGATCAGATCAAAACTTGCTTGCCAGAATATCTGCTGTCATTGTGGCATGTACAGTTGTGCTTGAAAGTTTACACACCTTCTTTATTATAGAAAATGGTAAATTCACACTAGTTTTTAAAATATCACTAAGCTGAAAAAAGTAATAATTTTTAAAGATTTACTAAATGATAATTTAGTAAAATAAAATATTGGTTTTGATTTTTTATTTAAAAAATTCTAAAAAAAAAAATTCCAAGACAATTTAAAGTACCTTGCTCATGAACAGTGAACCTAAATATCTGTCAACAGGTGAGGAGGTCTGACTGAACATTTCCTAAACATTACAGAAAACACCTGATTTCAGTGATTTCCTCAAAGTCCTGAAGTCCTCAAAGTCAACAAAACTTCAGTTCAGGAGCTCCATCAGGCATGTTTGCTTGTTTTGTTTTTTTATATTTACATATACATGTATATGTAACATGTTTGGGCTCTCAGAAATAATAACAATAGAATTGTAATTGTAGGGAACAGATGTCTGCACAGTACTTATTTAAAAGGTGAAAAACGGACAATCTTTATGCAGATAAACTAAAGGGAAAACACCATACATTATATTAATTAAGCATATTAATTAACAAACAAAGTTGAAATTAACAGCATCACAAACCCTTACAGAGCCTGTAAAATGGCATGGGGGGGCAAATATAACTTTCTCTCTGCTCAACTGAAAGTGCTTTTTCTGTTTTTGGGTACAAGATTTTTCTTTGAAAGAATTCTGAATGAAAAACATTTTTTTTCTTGTTTATCTTGAAGATTATATGTCTTAAAGTTGTCTTGTAATATAAAACTTGTCATACAGTAATGATTAAGTACTTGCATAGAACATATTTTATATTGAACATATTTGTTTTATTGATTCATTAATTTGGATTATAGTCACTCTTAAAAAACTAGCATGTTTTAAGATAAATGAACTTTAAGATATTAGTTGTAAACTTCTCTAGTTAGGTTTTAGCATTATCCTTAGTGATTCTAAATGGTAAAGCAAGATGGATTTACAATGTATTGTTATAAGTAGAGTCTGAGCAAATAAATACAAATATAAGATTGCATACCAAAATTTTGAAAACAAACGAATATTTGTCTCCTTTATGATTTCATATCCTTAATTCATCAAACCTTAGAGTAAAGGTCAAAATAAATGCCCATAATTAGTAACTGAAAAATTTATAGCATTTTTATCGTTCCTTTATGATATACATAGCTAAAATGAACCTATTTCAATTTTCAATAGTTGACAGATTTTTGTTTTTCCCAGATTAAAGTCCTAACCCTTTAGACTAAATGGCATGCAGAAATTCTCAAAATAACCTATTTAAAGGCTCTTCTGTCCAAAGTATTAACCGCTTCTGTTATCTATACACACATAAACATTTTCTGTCAAGCCACTGCCAAACAAATCTGTAACCCCTGGACAAAGCAGATTATTTGCTGATAAAAGTGTTGAACCCATCACCTGTTGAAAGCTTCTGTCACGGTACCTTTCCTCTCTCCCTTGAACAGAAAATACCTTTATCAGCAGCTGGGGAGGCCTTTGTGACCGCTATTTGTCACTTCACTTGGAAGAGTGGCAAAGCTTTCAAAACTGCACATTTCAGGAGCAGCTTTCATGTCCAAAAAGGGTATTGGATGCAGTGCCTGGTAGCCAAAACTCAAGGTTTTAACATTAGAAATACGGAATGCAAAGCAAGCAAAGATTATTTAAGAATAATTAATGTGGATCTTATGATTGATATTAAGGTTGAAAATAGGAAACCATCTTCTGTTCATGGCTTTTGCTTCAGGTATAGATGCAGAAGTGTACTGATAACATCCCTTTTTCTATCTTGTGGAGGATTGAATCAGTAGTGATGTTTTACACTCTGGCCTTTCTAAAGTCTTAAATTCATTAAGAAGATCCCACTGTACATGTGCTGAGAACTCAATGAGAGACCTTAAAGCCCCTCATCCAGATGCACCAGGTCAGATTATTATTCTTGTCAAGGGTTGCATCACATAGCATTTGTTTTTTTTGTTTTTTTTTTATTGCTTGTTGATTAGAGTACGTCTGGGAAGATTTCAGCTGTTTCGCTATTCGTCCTTCCTTCTTTTGCCCTCCCACTTATTCTTCTCTGTGACCTCTTGGTCGAATAATTGGACTGCGTCTCTTTGAAAGGTTTGTTGGGTCATGGAAGGGCATCATTATTAGGGCCAGTCTGTGTTGGTCAGCCTTGTTTAAAGGGGGGTTGGGGGCTGGAGAACGATCCTTGTTTACAGACTGTGCGTGTTTACATTCCTAATGGTGAGCGCCGGTTTTAGAGACTGCTGGATGTGAAAGGAAATGCTCTTATTCTGCTTAGTAATGGAAAAATCCAGCCTCAATACATCCAGGAATCCAGATGAAAAAGAACAGTTATTTATTTGGTGGGCTCTGCTCTGTGCATTACAGGCAAAGTGAGGACTTACTACACTGTTTAATCTGAAACTTCTAAATGGACAAGGGCATGGGAAAATGATACAATCCCTTGCAGTATTTTGTGAACCCCAATAAACTCTGCATGTAAATTCATTGCATGCTGTTTTTGTAATCCTAGAAGTGTAAATCTCACTTTTTTCACTTTGCCATCCATCCTACTGGTATTGAGGTTTACATATTATTTCTAATCTAATTATAGTTCCTGCTGTCCTTTTCATTTTAAAGCAGTTTTATTGATTTAACATTAATATTAAATAGGAATTATACAACATCTGTAGGAACTGTGAAACATGCAAACAGTTGTACTTTTCTGTCTTATACACCGAAGTCTTGTAAACTGTATTTACATTCTAACAGTGATTATGTATCAAAACCTCATCTGTATTCCTAGGATTAACTAATATGTATGGTATAGTACATATTGTATGATAATTTGAAGCTGTGCAGGATGTTATTCCACTGAAATGTAGCAATTCTCTTTGTATTGATTTTGTAATGGTTCAAGGCTTCTAAGGTTTACTTGCCTCCTTATGATGCAACATTTTTACCCCAAATATGAAAGTATTTCAGAATTTTTTTTTAGTCCTAAAATTAAACTAAATCAAACTTCTGATAAAATTCCTAATAGCTCCACTGAACTCCCATCCAGAGCTGCAAGGCATTATCTGGGATATAGATGAAGGAAAGGATTCAGCCTCAGCCTAAGCAAAGTTGGTAGTAGGATTGACCTATTTTTAAAAGTTAAAGAGTTTATTATAACTTTGGAGGAGCTGCAGAGATCCACAGTTTAGAGGTTAGAATCTGTTGACAGGAAAGATATCTTCAATGTCTTTTAAATTTCTGGAAAGAACTGAAGCAACACATCTTAGGCGGCTGAGGATGAGCCAATTTGCAAAGACAAATGAACAACATTTCCAGCCTCTAGATATGTAAAACTGATAGAGTAATGTAGCAAAAAAACCCAAAAGACATGCAGCTACACTGCAGTGAAATGTTCTGTTCACTCAGACTTTGCCTCCTACACAGTTCAAAGTTTAAATTAAAGAGCAACTTAATACTGTTTCAGAGCCTTACCCCGCCCACATCTAACATTTAAAAAAGTGCTCCTTATGCAGGCAGTGCCCAGAGGGCCAAAAGGGGGCAGTGAGGGCCAGGTGTGGTCACTGATTGATTGACAGTTGCGAGAATGCTAGTACTAACAATGACACAAACATGGAGAACAATCAAAGTGTTGATAGCTTTGCAATGGAGCAGCCATATGGAGGAGACCAGTGACCCAAAGCCGTACCGGTTTAAGCCTCTGGCTCTAGTGTTTCCCAATGCCACTGGTGTGGTACATCCTCTCAAGGAATCAAAGCACAAAATAAGGGAAGTTTCTGAATGTTAAGTTGGTTTTAGCTCCCTCTTCATGAATAGAAAGACAGTGCCAGTTAATCACAAGTGATTTTGTAAATTCAAGATCCTGCAAAAATAATGTAATTACAAGTTTTCCTAATATAGTACAATTTGTTAATACCAATTTATGTAAACACTTCTTGTTTTGATTTAGTCTCGTTTATTTTCTTGCATCTTTCTGTCATCTATGATTAGTCACAATTAGTCACTAGTCCTTCAGTATCTATAGTGGTTGGTTCTAGGCGTTTCTTTTTAAGAACCACTTTTTCCCTTTTATGGATTTTTTTATGGATTATTTTTTTCTTTTAAGCATCCTTAGGTTTTTTTGGCCAAGCGCTAAAGTATTTTTTGGTTTGACATCTGTTAGCTCTATTTGTTTGTGGCCCAATTAGTTATCCAATGATACATTTCCCAACAACTTTTTGTACACCTGCCAGAAAAATCAAAAAGGGAAAACTTAGTCAACAAAGCCAAATGATAATCCATAAATAGGGTTTCACTTTAGTTTTCCACACAATGCTGCTTCTTTGTGTTAAATATGGGATCCTAGTCGTGTAATTACTTGCACATTGATAGCATTGGCAAGCACACATAGGTGAGGAAAAACAAGATATTGCTTGTTAGCAGTCACCAGGGTGTGTTTTGTTTGTGATTCATAATATAAACAGTATTGAATGTAGGTATTAAAAGCACATCTATGCTGACTTAAGAAACAAATTGTATGCTTGTGTTCATGTTATTGCACAGGTTTTGCTTTACAAACGTAGATGACTTATTATAGTTTTTGTTCAAAATGTTTAGAGAGTTCATTTGAAAAATTAATCTATGGTTTAAAGATCTTTATCTGACAAAATTTTTGGAGCTTTACATCTTATATGTGATGCATTTATTAAATAGCTATGGATCAGTTTGGTATATCACCAACTTTAAACAAAATCCATGGAAAACAGCAATTTTCAATTTTTCAACTTTCAAAACGTGTTTTTGTACCGATACGGATTTATTCCACTATAAAGCCTTCATGGAGAGCAGAGCGTCTGTAAAAGACAGATAAAGCACAAAGCGATGGAATTAAAGGTAATGCAATTCAATAATAACGATGATGACAATATTACTAATACTACTACTAATAATAATTATTATAGCAGAGCTGACAGTATCACACATCAGTAAAAACCAACATAAAACGTGGAAGACTAGCATCAGATACAAGAAATGATTTTAGGAGTTGAATACACTACCTGATTTTTAACGCAAGAATCTGTTGTAAAACAACATGCCGCATAAATTTAGGTTCCAGTCTTATGTGTTTTGATTAATTTAATTCAATAATAAAGCCATAAAAAGATGGTCTGTGCAAAGAAACCATTATAACTATGTTAAAGTGCAGCTTTTTATCTTTAAAACATATATATCTGCATGCCACATAATAGCATGTCTCAGCGGAACAATTTATGACATCTGTAGTACTGTTGGGCATAACTCTTTAATAGTGGGTAGTTGGGATTTTGAACTGATCTCTCATTTTGATCATACTTATTTTGGATTTTTCATTAACAGTAAGTATGCATATCTAAAATAATTGGGAAAAGGACATATTCTTACCTGCGGAGACCTGAGCTGTCTGGTCACAGCCTTTTCTTTGGTAAGCTTTTGACATTAAATGCACAAAAACATATAGAAATAGCATCTTCTTTTTAAGGTCCTCCTTGATCTGTAAAATATTAGGCCTTCTACAGGAGTTTTCCCTGCAACCGGTGGGTTACCAGTTTGAGCCCCAGCTCTGTCCGTCTTGTTGTGTCTTTGGACACTTAACCAACATTTTCTACTGATGATGGGTCTTGTGTACAGCAGCCTGGCTTTTGTCAGTGAGCTCCAAGGCAGTTGTTGCTGTAGTGTACAGTAGCTTGCCCTTATCAGTGTGTGAAAACGTGTTTGAATTGGTGAATGACTGAACGCATTGAAAAGCTCTTTGGAGTCCCCTGACTTGAAAAAGCTTGTGCAGGCCATTTACTAATGTTTTCAATCATTATGGCTTTATCGCTTTACTTTCTTTTGTTGTTATATATTATATGTTTATGGTGTTTATGGTCGTAATGCATGCGACTGTGACGTCTCAAATGGTCCTATTGTGATTTAAATATGGATTTCATAAGTTTATATATACAAATTCATCTTTTTTGATGAATTCCCCTGAATTAATTTTTTAGATGTATTTTTTGAATTTCATTTCTAGCTATAAAAATCAACTTGTTTTTAGACAATAACAAATATACATCTCATTATGTTTGAGCTTCTCATAAAGCTTTTCCTATTGCAGCGCTAATGTCTGCATCGCCTCTTGTAAACCGGTGACCAACAGTTCTTTCTCCCATGACTCTTTTGTGAACATAAGCTGGTATCTGATTTCAGATCTGTTAGTGAAGTTAACTCAAAGGAAATTAAGCATTTTACAAGCGAAAGGTTAGTGTGTTGGCTCAGTAACGAGCTGCACTTCCAGGTCACTGAGCTCCACCTTTGCAAGTAGCAGTAGTTAATAGCTGCTTTACAGCTTAGACAGACAACCATTCACTTTATAGGTTCATTTGACAGGAAACAACTAAAAATATCACACCCGTGCGGTAATTACTACTCTGCTGTCTTTATAGTTAGTACTGTATCTGGCCAAAGCAGCCACCAATGAATGTAATTGCTGTGTGCAGAGTGGAGAGTGTCATGTCAGTTAGCTCTGCTTGAATTTATATGTGTTACACAGCTGGACTAAGTACCACCCTTCCTCTGTATAAAATATGCTTCATGAGGCTGTAAGAAATCTCTTAATAGTTGAGGAGACCTGCCAAGAAGATAGAAAAAAAAACTCTTGAAGAAACAATAAAGTTTTATGCCACTATGCTTTTTTCAAATGTGTTCAGTAGTCATGTTCATTCATATGAGAACACTTCTAATAACAACTACATCATGTTAGCTGCTCTGTTTGTAGACTCTTATTATTACTCTAAGATTCACTTAATTACTGTAATAAGTGTTTTCCTTCTGGTGGTGGTCTGGAGGTCTGTGAGTCATAGTCTATTAAAGCCACACATGCTAAAGGAAAGGCACCAGATGCCTGGTCCATTCAAAATCACAGAATGGCCACTATTCAGTCACAGCTTTAAACTACCTAGTGAAATGTTTGGCAAATGACATGCAATTTAGTCTGATGTGTTCAAGCCCATATTTGCTCTCTCTATTTCATTGAAAGGACTATGAAATGCTTACGAAGGTGCTGATAGATTGAAGACGCTGGTACAAGAATTTAGTGTATGCCGGTGTGGACTGTTTCCAACAATTGACACAATAATGCAGCTCCAGTGCATGCAGCATCCTCCACAGCCTATTTTCTGTTTGCTTGCTTTAGTTGACTAGTTTTTTCAATTTATGGAAAATGCCCTTTTTTTCTAAGTTTTAAAAATGTTTTGCCCTCTTGCAAGGTTCCCCAGGCTTTTGGAAAATAGGCAGACCCAGAGCATCCATAAAAGCCCTCTTTTAATCTTATTTGACCAGTTAGTTGGTTCTAATAATGTCTAATAATAATTTAGATTCAATGTTGTGTGGCTAAATTGTAGATATCAAGAAGTTGTGAGCAATAAACTCTTGATAACTTAAATAATATGCTTTTTTGTCTCATTTTTAACAGTAGCCAGCCAGAATGGTCTGGGTACTGTTTATATTGCAGTGGACCAAGCAAGTATGACTTTCTAAATAAAGGTTTCCTGCCATTCTTATTGTCTGTACACATTATTTATCCCCAAAATTGTTCAGTTTTAGGAGGGTGAATTTTATTAACTAAAATTTCTTACATTTGAAAACTTTTTAAACAGTATTTAAACATTGATTTTCAGTTACTGTGGAGGGAGTTGTATTAGCATATCTGATGACTGACTTTAAAGGTTTAAACTTTTGACATAACTAAAGGACTACTAGTAAAAAAATATAAATATTTATTTCAAATGGATTAAATATGTAGTGTGTTTATTATGTGGCTTTAAAATAAATAGAATGAGAAGACTACACCTTGTGAGAATGAGCCTTAAACTTTATATTTTTACAACAGGACATAATGCAAACATTCTTGCATACAAACATCTTATGGACCACTGTCCACACATAGGATATCCAATTGCATATTAAACTTGCTTGGAAATAAACAGTAGTTTCAGCAGTCAGTGTTTTTTTATGTATTTATACTGAAATTCGATTTTGTTTCAACATTTTAGCTTTTTTATAATCTTTTACATTTTATTGTTGAAATCAGTTAGTAACATTTTTCTATATTACTACCTTATATTGTAATGGACAAGACAGTTATCCACATAAAAAATAAATTAAGTATTGTTTTCTTCATTCACCATGGTACTATTTTGTAAAATGTATGCTGTTTCGTCTTCCTAAATATTGAAAAGGACATGCTTTTATATACTTATCAAGTGAGTTGGATTTCTCACCCATTTTTTTCACTTTATCTATTAGTCCAGTTTCCAAAGGTATTCCTAAAAACCCCAAACCCTTTAATGGACATTTTAGGTTATTAGGTATTTGTCCCTTTTTCTTAAACAAATGTTTTCAACCAAAATATTTTTTAAATCAAATATTTTCTATAAAAAGCCAGAAGTAGCCAGCTAAAATACTACAAACAACTCCTAATATATGCTTATGTTTAACAGTTTTTTGCTGGTTAACATTTCCTGAATCAGATCTTGGATGTCCCTGTCCATGCCCCTGTTGTCCTTGGATTACTCTGAGGCCCAGTTGTCCAAGCAGGGAGGGACCCAAGACTTCTGAGGTCCTAATCACAGTATTTGAAAGCCCAGGATCAGTCAGTGGTTAAGACTCCTAAACGTTTTAGAGTGTGTGAAGGATGAGTGTAAATATCCCGAATGGAAGCGGTGGATATTTTTATTCAAAACCTTTTAGAGGCTTGCTGGACGGCCAACAGTGTGTGCCTTTATTAGAGAGGAATATGGGCAGTAGCTCTGGTGAGAAGCTAAATCTTGTCACATGTTGACGTCTGCATTTCATCTAAATCTTTTTTTCTTCTTTGTGGTTGGAGGTTGGTCAGTATGCTGCCTTGAATGACCTAAAAATGCCCTGGCCTGCTCTAACAAGATCCTCTCAGATCCATATTTAACAAAAAAAAACAAAACTATTTTGTATTAGAAATGTAGTTGACGAGGTGATAAACTTTTAGAAGCATCCTAAACAAATTCTCACCATTTAATAGAAAAATAACTTTAAGCACAGATGCACAGATCAGGGTTTTATAGTCATTCTTGGCATTAAAAACAACATGAAGGAAGAAAAACTTGGATCCCAGAGTGCATTAACACTGCTGGCCTGATCCAGGGATTGGTTGAGGAAACGGTTAAAGTGAGAAATTCACACCTTCAGTTGGTGCATATTGCTTTTACGCAAAGATTTTTGTGCAAGGCCAGACTACATCAAGCATTTGTAACAGGTTTATTCAGGGGCAGTATTGTTCAAGTACTGGGCTGATGGAGGAAAGAAAATAGCATTTAGGGAAAAATCACTCGTAGGGTTTCTCTCACTATTTTGGTGTTCAGTTTGGTGTTCAAACTGCACCTGGACTAAAACAGTTATTAGGATTAGTCATCAATATTATATATAAATTGAAGTGTAAGTATTGAAGTAATCATTAACTAATTTAGTAGTCAAACAAATGTTAACTAAAGTGTAGAGTCTAAAGCATGCATGTTGAATGGTTTTAATATATA
>JAUZNJ010036255.1:0-11925 GCA_034780135.1 Jordanella pulchra
TGTGCCAATTTTTGTAAGACACAATGCATTTTAGACATCAATTTGTAAACATTTGGCATCAATTGTCATCATGCTCACAATAGTACTGTTTCTGCTCCATCTATTCAAGGGGAAAGTGGCTGGGGAAAGCTCTGGCGGAAATATCGGAATGAGCTCTGCAACACTGAAATAAGTCAATGTGTGACCACGGGAGACATCAAAACCCTCCTTGACTCAAAGGGAGTGAGCTACCAGAGCTTTGACCTGCCATCTCAAATGGACATCACCGAGTGTTTCACAGAGGGAGATGAGAAAGGAGAGCTGCTTCTTGACTTTCTCACCGAAGTGCTGGATTTTAGTAAGACGGCTTCACCAGAGCTGAAAGCTGGTGTGTTGGAGCTGCTCCGACATCCAGACTGCAGCAAAGAGTCAGACGGCAAAGTTATCTTTAACAACAACCTTGGCGTCATTGTCATTGATAAACCAACTTAAAAGCCATCAATCTTAAGTGAATTAAATTAATCATAGATGATAAATATTTTTAAGCAAGATGAATATCTTCAAGATTTATTTTGTGTTGATTTAGTTTTGTATACATGTTAATGATAGTTTTTAATAACTATAAGATGAGAAATTGTACTAAATGCATTCCTATTTTTATGATTCATTTATATTAATCCCACAATAAAGATAATTCCAAGTGAGTTACAGTTAAAGACATTGCATTTGGATTTTTTACTTGTCTATACTTTTTAATGAATTGCTCTTGGCAGGCTGCTGCTCAAACCCCATTTTACTGCTGCTTTCACCAGATGCTCTAGTTTATTACAACTGTAGAACTAAATAGAAAATTGGGCAATTAGCTTTTTAGTGGGAATTAGATGAGTTTAAAGTAATTCTGCCTTATGCATTAAAAAGGCTAACAGTATTATTTCTTAAAGGGCTTGGACGAGGAAAGTGCAACAGAATTGCCCAAAGGTTTCTAGTCTTTTTGTGCTGGTTAATTCACTTGTGACGTAGTCCATGGGCAGAGTATGGAGTTTTTTATGGATAAGATATTTTTTTGTTGTTTTTTTATGTAATTCTTTTTTTATTTTTCATACCAGAAATGTATCATAAATTATCGATTATATTATTAACCCAAGACATCTATTTGGTTGCTACATGAAGGAGGTTAATCCTAAAGAGGAAAGTGCTGAATTTAAAGTTGAATTTGGACAGAAGTGCAAACCTCTGGCGCCATCTTGAGGACAGAACTAAGTACTGGAGGAAAAAATAACAGCAGCATGTTGTTATCAAGTTCAAACCAGACTGTACTATTACAAGGCTGGATTACGCTATAGGTAGACCTTAGTTTTCAATGCTTCACCCACTTTCAAGGAAGTCCATTACCCAAAAATCAACTTAGCAAGACGTACACTCATTTTGTCGATGGCTTTTAGGGGTCACCACAAGGAGTCATAAGTCATATTCAACCTTATCGTCTGCATCTCACACTACCCTCATGTCCACCTTCACTTTAATAGATATATTTGGTCTTCTAAGTTCCTGTCCCACCCTCCCCTTTACCAATTTACTCACTATCCCTACTCTGTACATGCCCAAACCGTCTCAATCTGACTTCAGGGTTGTGGAGGCAGCAGTCTCAGCCGATACTCAAAGACTTCCCTTTCCACAGACCCCTCCTCCAGCTTTGCTGGGGGAAGCACAAGGGGTTCCCAGGCCAGCCGAGAGACATCTATCTATCTCCCACTCCATTATTCCCTCACTTGTGAACAGGACCCCAAGTTATTTGAAATCCTCCACTTGAGGCAGGAACTGTCCTCCAACCTTAAGGGGGCAAGCCACCTTTTCCGGCCGAGAACCATTGCCTCAGACTGGGAGGAGCCGATTCTCATCCCAACCACTTTACACTTGGCTATGTACTATGGAGCCCATTGATTCAACAATATCCAGGTGAGGTGTAAAAAGGAAATGTAAAATTAGAATGTGATAAAGCATAAACAATTATGCTAAGAGGGATAGGACAAAAGAAGTTCTGGTAATGAAATGCTACATTTTTGTGTATAAATTCTTATCAAGTATCAGTCACATGACTTCAAACTCTAGTTAACAAATAACTGTTCAGCTCATATCTATAATCAGAAAGATAGTTGTTGAATTTTGTAGTCAAATAAACACAGAAATAAAAAATACAACTTGGCCTGCATGCCTAACATTTAATGAACTCTAATATAGGATTTTCTAATGAATTGCAATTTTATCCAGCTCATTACCTAATATGTATTAAAATATTACTTTTTAACAAAGCCAATGTATCTCCTGTATTTGAAATAAAAAAAACATGATAACATTTGAATTACATTCTTTATTTTCATTTTTAATTTTGTCATTTTTAATTTAGAGGTAAAATTTTAACAGTTTTTCTGGTACCTGGTGGCGGTGGCCACAGATAATTTGCAGGAAGGCATCCTTAGATACCTTAGAACCAAGGGAAGTTTCATCGTTTTCATTTGAAGTTTAGGAAGCAAATGTATAGTTATGTTTGTAAGCTGGATGTTTAGACAGACCGTCTACATGACAGGTGGCATACATACACAGCAAAAAGAGGGAAAGAGGAGGTGGAGTAGTTGTTACAGAGCCTGTGTACACTTTGTGATGCCCATTGCAAGGCATGCGTGTAGTTCTTATCAGGCACATTTACAGGAAATCTGGTTCACTTGTAAAATAAAGCTTTTAAATGTTTGTATATGACTTTACTTTCATGCTACACATTGTAAAATATATAAGAACGAACAAATAAACAGTCGGGGGAGCATTTATTTTGTACAAAAACAACGGGCAAGTGCTCTGGGACACCACATAAGATATTTATATGCCCGTCCACTGTTACTCGTATCAAATTCCAAGGTTTTCAGATTATCACGCTTTGGAGAATTACCTTCAGTTATATATATATATTTCAAGACGAAACTTAATCTAAAATTGGATTGGTTTTCACTTCGGTGTTGATTTGAACAATGTTAACCTGAACGTCTCACTATGGAAGGACTGAAAACGGATACCGCAACAACAGCAGTTGTGTCTTTTTTTCTAGAGTCACAGTTCAACAGTTACGTAACGACTACTCCTCCTGGGAGGGACTGGCTCAAACAGAAGGCAACCAGTCTTCAGCTTGCTCTTTTTCTGCAGCCTGTGTTCCATCGTCGACTCTCCGTGATCTGTTTCTGTTTTCCCCAAAATACAAATTAAAGGTAAACTTCAATGTTTCAAGTTAATAACAATAGTTAAAATTATGTGTTTTTTTTTCCTTTTGGTTTACGTTTTTTTTTTTATCACAGTGCAAACATGAGTTGTTATGAGGGCTGCCATGTCAGCAATTTTCAGTTTTATCTGCAAAAGTCTGGCGAGCACGAAGCCATTGTCGAATGTCTTCAAAACGTCCTGCCTGCAGAATTTCAAAGGTACAAAGCAGAAATCTTGAATTAATTTCTATCGTCAGATATGTTTGCACATGCGCATTGGAGCACAATGCTCTATTGTTGTAAGAACCTAATAGTTTCATCAAACCATTCATGTTTCTACAAGAGTTTTTGTTTTATGTGTTTTATATTTACTTTTAGGGAACCTTTGAATGAAATATTTAAAATATTGCTCAATTGGCTATTATTCAAATTTGAAAAGTAGCCTAAATTAGGCCAGATGATCTCACCTTTTACAGTTTTTATTCAGTGTCCATCCTAAATAAATTAGTTATATAAATTCTATAAAGTAGCATTTGAAACTGTTATTGTGAAATTTGAGAATCAATCTGCAGTTTCCACTGATCAGACTATATCCTTGTCTATAATACACAAAATGCTTTCAACAGGTTTTTGATTGTGGTCGATATGTTGTAAACTATATGTATGTACATATAACCTGTATCTGTTTTAACAAACTTAAAAAGGCATCCAAATTTATGATCTTGGTTTATGTAATGATTAAAAAAAAGGCAATTTTACAAAGAAAAAAATCGGATTTTTTTTTATTTTTGACTTGCCATAACTAACTTAAACCTCTTAAAGTAATAACTGACTGAATTATTTCTAGCCAATTGATTGCTACATTATTTTAACAGACTTTTTTTTCTCTTTTTTTAACCATTTCTTATGTTTTTTTAGAATTGGAGCGGGTAAAAGCAACCTGGATGTGCTTGGAGTCGGGAGTGGGGGTGGTATGTGATGTTATATAACAGATTTAAACTACAAATTGCCTAGTTTTCAAAAAGGTTTAATAATTTGCAGCATGTGAGGTGCAATAACAAATGCATGAAAACCATGCAACTTGTTTATTTTGTTAGTTTTTTCCCATTCAATAAAATGAAATAAAATCACATGGAGCAGAATGATATGGTTGAATTTAGAAATACTAAAGCTTTATGATATGCTTCAGGTCAGGTGGATGCCCAGATACTTTCACTTCTGCAGTCGGCATTTCCTTCTGTTACGGTAACTGCTGACATTGTGGAAGGCAGCTCTGAGCTCACGGATAACTTCAAAGGTAATGATCAATAGAAGAACTTTGTGTTTTGTATTATTTAATATGAAAGAACCAGCAGATAATAGATGCATTGATCAGAGGTTCACGGAAGCTTTCTGCTCTTTTTTTGTTTTTTCGCTTTGATTTGTTTTACCAAGCATCAACTGGTATTGCAGGTTTTTAAAGATCCAGTCCATGTAAAACAGGCTTTTTAATACTGTTTTAAAACAAAGTTACCAAGATTTAGAATCTTAACTTATTTGTAAATTTTTTTTCTAAATTGCTAATATTCTTCATACCCAATGTGTTCTATGATTTTTTTTTAACAAATTGCCCAATAACACCCCCACCCCGAGAAAAAAAAAAAAAGTTTAAATAATTGATAACCAGTAAGGTTCAATAAAGCAAATACATGAACACCATAAATCTGTTGACTTATAAACGTTTGTTTACAGATCAATATTGGTCAAAGGTTACTTTTAAAGTCATACAGCAAAGGTTGTCCATATGAAGGTGATAAAGACTAGTCTAAAAGTTTTCAATCTCAATCAATATGAAACAGACCAGCAAGTACAATAAGTAACGTTAGCTTATCCATGATAGATGGGCTTAAAGTACTAAAAGCTTTACACATCGAACAAATATAGTAGAAGCAGGGCCTTATTAAATTCCATAGGAACAGGCTCAGGTTAACCATAAATGTTCTCCTGCCCAGAATCCAGTTTAAATGCATTGATCTGCTCACTAACTACACTAAATGTGTAATCTATCAGAGGAATTTATGTCTTTCTGATTTATTTTTTCAAAGCTTAAGAAAAAAACATCTTTACACAATAGCTGTTGATGGCAGAGCACAGAACCGTAACAGCTGGAGGTGGAGCTTCAAGCCACAGCCCAACTGTTGTTGGATCCATGGTAACACAAAAAAACTCTGTACAAAGAGTTTTCAATGGAAATGAATCAGAATAAGGATAAATCAGCTTTGAAATTCAAGCTAAAGTAGAACAAAATTGGAAAAAAAAGGATAAAATATGGAGACACTGTACAAAGGAATGTTTTTGCAGCAGTTCTGAACAACAGGAAAGGGCAATTTTTGAAAAGACGTGTATAAACTGAACTAAAATTAATTTGATAACTGTGTTCTCTGTATAATTAATTAGCTTTGATAGCCAAGACTGCCAACCTTCAGAAGATCCAGTTCTCATGGCACATCACGTCCAGTGAGGACTATGCAAAGCAAGTGAAAGCAAAGCAAGACATTAAGAAATTTGACTTCATCCACATGGTTCAGGTATTGTTCCAGATGGTTTGGCCTACTCTTACTCCATATTTGATAAACTGTAACTGCAATAGATGCAGTGAGGTCTGCAACCTGTTTGGTAACATTAAAATACAGCATTGTTTCTGTTATATATCCTCTGTGGGAAAGCTTTTGCCATGTCAAATAAGCAACATGTATTTTTTTTTTTTACTTTAGGAACATGAAAAATTTCATAAAAAGGAAGTGTGGAATTTCTTCAATAAGATAGTTGATGTAAAAAAAAAAAGATAATACAAATAATTTCAAGCCAATGACAAGAAAACTAGACCTAAAACATATTTCTGGTCATTTTAATCTGGTCATTTTATCTATTGTGAAAATTAAATAAAAAAATATTTAAGAATCCTGAGGTTAATTTAAGAACATAAGGAAACAACTACATCACAGAAACCAAGTAACAAACCGGACAGGTAAGCAGTAAAGTTGTGGAGACCTTTACAGTTGGGTTGTTATACATCTACTACTATTGTGGTGTGTAAAGCTGTGAAAAGAAGCTCGTGGTAATTGAGGGAGCTGCAGAGAATCATTGTTCAAATAGGAGAATTGGCTATTAATTAGCACATTCAAAACATGGTCTCTAGTGTGGAATTGCAAGGAGAAATTCATTAGAAGTTATATTTCCTCTTTGTTATATGCAATTTGGGGAACATGACAAAAAATTTTTAAGTGTTGGAGTCAAATGAGACCAAAGCGGAACTGGTTGGACTACATGCCATGACCTGCATGGGGAGGAAAGCTAATGTTGTCCATAGGATTAAGCACACAATTCTATGTTGAAACCTTGTAGAGGTCATTTAAGTTTAGAATGCTGTTCTCCAGCAGGAAGAGGGAGGCTGGTGACAAGGATTTTGCTAAAGACAACTCGGTAAAAAAAACATGTTTAGCACCAATGGCCAAACAACATTAATGAGATGTGCACAAAAAAGATTTAGCAGTAATTGTTATGAAAGAGTTTTCTATAAAGTATGAGTTCATGCAAACTGAATATGAATACTCACTTTGCATTTAATTATTTTTATTTCTAAAAATGTTGAAAACCCTCAATGGTTTCCATTTTAGTTTATAAGTATATCCTGCTCTTTATAAAATTCAAATGAAAAACTATAAAGGTTAAGGTTGTAATATGACAGTATAAATGGTTATAATTGTTTTTTTTTTGTTATGAATTGTTATGATGATGATGAGTTTTTATTGATCTCACAGCGGAGAAATTCACATTTTTTTTTTTTTTGATGATGATGAGTTTTTATTTATGAGTTCATTTTGGTAACTTATGACAAAATATGTTGGGTTTTTTTGTAGATTCTAACTTAGGTGACCCCTAAGATAAGAAAATAAATGAAGGCAAAAAAATGACATTTATATGCAAATATTTAAGTCGATAATTGGATGCTTTCTTTAACAGATGATCTACTATCTAAATAACCTGGATGAAAGCATCAAGTTTCATCATAGCCTGCTGAAAAACAATGGCAAACTCATGATCATTGTTGAAGCAGGTAAACAAAATTGAAATGAGTGAAATTTGATTTTAATCTGTGTAGCTGTCGTTTGTCCAGGATTCTTTATGAGGAATGTTTAATCATTACTGTCTGATTGAAAGCATAAAGTCAAATGTAATTTTCCTCTCTACTTGGAAGAGAAAATTAGAAAATGAATGCTTTTTCATTCTATTTTCTACAATCCAGCCAACAGTGGTTGGGACATCCTGTGGAAGACTTTCGCGAAGGAGCTGTGCTTGTGTGGAAGCATTGACGAGTACCGCTCATCAGGAGAGGTCATTGCCAGCCTTAAAAAACAAGGCCTTAAATTTGAGGAACATCCGCTTCCCAACAGTTTTGACATCACAGAGTGCTTCGACCAGAGCAACGCTACTGGAGAACGTCTGCTGAGTTTCATGACAGGAAGAGAACACTTCTATGAATCCTTTACCCCAGAGGTCAGAGCAGGAATTCTGGATCTCCTTAGGAACAAGTGCAGCACTGAAAAAGATGGCAAGGTGCTCTTCAACAGCAATCTGAGCTGCATTTTTGTTAATGCTTAAGCATCTTGGTTAAAATGCTCTTATTTGTGCATCTTGTCATTTATACTGCAAGTTTGCATCAGATAATTAATTAACACTATATGGGTAAAATCTGCTTCTTTTCTCAAATTAAAAAGAAAGCAATTACACTTATACACTATTATAATTCTTTCTTGGTTTCTGTTGTTTTTTAATTTTTAGAAAGAACGTTTTAAATCTAAACCAATGACTTCTATTATCTGTATAAAAAAAAAAAGTCCTCACTGTAACAGAGGCCACTTTAGCCTTAAGCCAACAGGTCACTATAATCTAACTCTTTAGTTTGCTGTGTAAAGGATTTCTGTAGAACCAACATAATATCCGCTGTAGCTAAATGCTTATCCACAAGGAGTTAATCCTGCAAAGGTACTGGCTCAATGCAATCAGCCAGTTTTCCTTAGAAAACCTTTAAGCAACCTGTCTGTATCCTCTTAAATTTTCTGTAAAGTGCCTTGAGATCACTGACATGCTGTGAATCGGTGCTAAATGAATAAACTGAATTAAATTGCAGCAGTAAAAATAAAATATTTCCTGTGAATTCATTGATAAATAATTAGCTTTTACGACACTGAAAAAAGTTGACGGCTGCATCCATGAAATTAGAATCCTCAATGTCCACTCTTTAAGGGTGTAGTCATACCCTGTGAAAAACCTGCTTGTCATTTCCTCTCCTGGTGCATATAGCAGTTAGATGAAGCTCCAATATTGTGCAAAATCCTGTTCCTCTTAATATATCAGGTTCTTCTAACTTATTTAGCTTTAGTGTTTGTGGATAAACTGGTGAGGAGAATGTGTGTGTGGTAAGCACGCAATTTATGTTAGCAGCACCTGCTATACAACCTGGGGAACACATTTCAATATAGACTTTGTACGACAGGAATATTTTTAATCAGCTTTTGAACATAAAGCCGCATACACCTGTCAATACACACATACACACAAAAAAAAGTTACATAAGATTTTTATTTACCTTTGTGTCCTCATGCTCCATTCTCAGTTTTAGGAGACCCACTATACCAAGGGAACTTTAATGTATTGAGTCATGGATAAAATGACTATTCATTAAAGTTCTCTTGGTATAGTTGGTCTGAGGAACTGAGGATGTGAAGGTACATGTTATGTAAAGGCCACAAAATTGCATTAAATTGTCTTTGAAGCTCAAGAAACAGTAATGTTGCTCTAAGTGATGCTTAGAAAGAGCCAGCAAATGCCAGGGTTCTTTTTTTTGTCAGTGAATGCTTAGATATTTTCGTGGTGAGGAAATGACAAAGACTCACAATAAATGGTAATGGGCAGGTTAAAAAAGATAAAAAATGAATGGTATCCTTGGCTTGAGGGCTGTGCAGTGGTTAGTGCTGTTGCCTTGCAGCAGGAAGGTTCTGGGTTCAATCCCACCCTGGGGTCTTTCTGCATGGAGCTTGCATGTTCTCCCTGTGCATGTGTGAGTTCTCTCCAGGTACTCCGGCTTCCTCCCACAGTCCAAAAACATGACTGCTAGGTTAATTGGCAGCTCTCAATTGTCCCTAGGTGTGTGTGCGTCTTTGTGTGTCACCCTTGTGTGTTGCCCTGTGACAGACTGGCGTACTCCGCCTTACGCCCATAGTCTGCCGGAGATAGGCACCGGCCCAACTGCAACCCGGGAGAAGATGGATGGTATCCTTTGCTTTTTTTCTTTTACAAAAATCTTTGAAGTGTTTTCCTGATGGCATATTTATCATCAGCCATATAGGGAGAGAATGAAGCATGTTTTTGGTCTGCATTTAAAACTCTAAATGTATCAACTAACTGCTTCTCTATAAATCCTCTAAGATATGGTTACAGCATCATGATTTGAAGTTGGGTGTTTTAAGCAGGGGTAGGGAGAAAAAAAATTGTCACTACAAACAGATATTCTGAAAAAAATAACTTGTTATGGGCTGCAGAAATCTTAAGTCTGTTGTTAATTCAGATATTTTACTCTATTTAAACTCTAAATTCTGCATTCTGCCTCAAAATGTTTGTCTTCATAACAAGCTATTCTTTTCATTGCTCGAACAATGGTAATTATTATAGCTACAACCTCCTAATTTTCAATTATATATTCTGAAGATGATAATCTTTTTAATCTAGATTATAATGAAGGTTTCTACATTCAACCACCTAATTCCTTTATATGTTAAGCCTGTTAACAGGCATCTGGTGTATTTAGGACAAAGTGAAAGAGTTTTGTTTGCACAACTCTTGTTATCTTTTTCCTACAAACTTCTTTAAATAACTTGAGCTGATAGTTACTCTCAGCAATCAGTGTTAAACCTGATAAGTTATATACCAGGAGCAATTACTGAGTAAGCTGTTCCAGGAACTGCTGTATACAGTTAAAACATAGGGCAGGATTTTCTGTGTGGCAATATGGGAGTGCCCATTATGCAGGTATTGCTTTGTTTTCTGAAGGGCAGTATTTGTATAAAGCTTTGCATGCTAAACCTATTCTGAAAGGACGCTTTGCATGAAATAACGATCCCAAGAAGAGGTCACGCCAAGGCAACTTTATTTGTACAGCACCTTTTGCAGAGAAGGTTATATTAAAGGCTTTCAAAAAAAAAAAAGACAAGAAATACAAGAATTATTGAAACAAAATAGTTCTACATACATTTATACATGAGATAAAACAAGTAGATTTTGTGTTTTAAACACAAACATAAATTGCCAAACGCTGATGAAAATAAAGGAATGGATCATCAACTGCTTACTATAAACTGAACATGCTAAAAAAAAATTCTGGTTTTGTTGTGGCAAATGTGATTGCAGAAAAAAAAAGTAAAAAAAAAAACAAAACTGGATTTTTTTGAACACCAAGAAGTCAAAATTAACATTTTGATTGTGTTTTCCTTAAATTTTACCTATTATTTTCATATTCTATAGAAAAATATTAGTCAAAACTCTGTTACCTAGACTGGAGGCGGCTGATCCAATCAGTGAAAATCATCCATCACATACTGTGTAGGGTATTATGGCATGTCGCACTAAGATCAAAGGGATCATCTTAAATGGAGCAGTGAGCCTCTTTGAACAAATTAAAAAATTTAGTCCAATATCACTTATGGGTGGAAAAATGGAAAGCTCATGTTGTGGGATAAAAAACAAAAAAACAAAAAAAAAACAATGATTACTAATTCACAGTACTCACTAGATGTAACTAGTAAACCATATATTACAGTTCAGATACTATACTACAATAACACCTATAAAAGTGGCTTTGAGACAATGACTTTTGATTTTAGGGTTCTTTTAGTGGTTTATAAATGTCTTAATGGTCTTTGGCCTTATTTATCGGACCTGCTGAGGTCCCCTGGTACCAGCCTCTTAGTTGTTCCCAAAGTCAGGACCAGAACGTATGTGGAGACTTCATTCCACCATTATGGTCCTCGTCTTTGGAACAGCCTGTCTCAGAACCTCAGGGCTGCAGAGACAGTTGATGTTTTCCAAAGAGGCTCAAGACCCACCTTTTTAGCTTTTACCTGAATTCATTCTTTCTTTCTATTTCTAATATTTTCATTTAAATTCTTCAGCACCTGCATAAAGGAGGTTTTTCCATGGAGATCCTGTTAAGACAAAGCTTAGGATAATATCTCTTAAATAACAAAGAGGTTCATGCTCAGACTTAGAAACAAGAAACCAGGCAACAATACAGAGCCACACAAAACACAGTGTAAAGAATGTTGTTAAATACAACTCAATACTTCCAGAAAAACATGTTATAAGCAACATCAGATTTCACTATGGGGTGAAAGTTCACCTTACGGCTGGGCAACTCCCATGTACACATAGCCAGAGCAAAGCCTGGAAATTTTTGAGCTAAGAATATTCATATTTATTTATTTTAATGAAGTTCAGATAAAAATATGTGGAAAAATTTGAAAGTTGCCCCCAAAAATATTTTATTGTATTTCCCAGTGCTTCAGCAATTTTGCAGAAACTGACATGGGAGCTGGCTTGGAGCTCGTCTGCCTGGCTGTGTCTTTCCTGGACGGGGCGCCTGTGGAGCTGGATGACAGTTACCTTT
>JAUZNJ010036256.1:0-12047 GCA_034780135.1 Jordanella pulchra
TATATATATACTACTATCTTTTACTTAATGAATCCTCTAACCAACACTATTTATAATATACTTCAACTAGATTTATCATGTTACAAAATGGATTAGTTTCAGATTGTTCGATGTAAAGTATTAAATCAAATGAATCGTGTTCTTAGACATGAAGTGCTGGATTACAGAAGATAATCCAGTTTCAGTGGTTTTCCTTAAATAAAACTGTACAAGTACTCTGACTACGAGAAAGTGAAATGTTTTCTTTTTTGCTCTCATTAATCCTCTTGTGCCTTTTAGTAATCTCCCTCAGCTGGCATGATTTCCTGACTGCAGAGAGGCAGCTGTTGACCCCTACAACCGCTAAAGATTTAAATGTAACAGATTTTAAAGGACTGATTGTTGTTTGGGTTTTTTTTTTTTATTATCTTTTTTTTCAGCAGCAGGTCCTGCCAAGAACAGCTCTCTGGTGATTCACCAGCTGGATCACAGCTGCAGTGGGCCGCATTTCCTACAAAACACCACCCTTGGTCTTCCTGACAAACCCAGCCTAATCTAATAAGTAATCAATGCCACTAATATGCAGCCCCATCAGGCATCAGTCTGTCCAGAGAATATCTTCTATTGGGTCAATGGATCTTAAGGTGGACTGAGATTAGTAGGTCTTAAGTGTGCAGGAAGAGATTTATTCTCTGTGAAGTCGGTGGCTCGCGTCTGTGTTGTATGCAGCTGGTGGAGGGCTGATAGGGAAACCTGTTACTCTGTGATAGAGCACAGCTGAGGCATGAGGGTGCAGAAACATGCTCTATGGTGAAAGGGGACAGAAAAAAATGCAGCTCAGAATAGATCGTCATGATGTGGGATTTTTTTACAAATCTGCACCTGGCATTTTTTTTTTTTTTTTTTTAGTCAGAAATTGTTTTCTTTTATCTCCAAAAAGGTGCCTTAATGCATAAAAAATTGCACCAATTCTGCACTTTATAAAAAGGTGTAGAGCAGTTACTCTCAAATGTT
Source organism: Jordanella pulchra (assembly GCA_034780135.1). NCBI lineage: Eukaryota > Metazoa > Chordata > Actinopteri > Cyprinodontiformes > Cyprinodontidae > Jordanella > Jordanella pulchra. The sequence continues at coordinate 994 of JAUZNJ010036256.1, forward strand.
AGCGGGAATCACAACTTTGCCTGCACTATAATGTCCTTGTTACATAATTTATTATATAATTGTTCCTGCTCACTAAATGCTTTAAATGAGTGGAGCCAGGCTGTCACCCGTGTTCCAATCATCAGTTCAGGTATCTGTCACTTAAATCAGCTTAACTATTATATTATGACCCAATAAAAAATTAGGCACAACATCATATATCATGGTACATTGCTCATAATCCTTTTGTTGCTGTGCAATTTGTGCCTTAGGGACTCTAGTCAAAACCCACCTCTGCATTTTCAGCATCATATCTTGGACCCTTCACTGTACCATTCTGAATGTGTATTTCATGCCTGGATATGCAAAGAATGGAGAGAATTCCCAGCAAAAATAATTCCCTGTAGCTGCCAAAGGATCTGCTGAAAGACAGAAATACAGGAAGAAAAGCAAGTTTTCTCTTTCAGTATAAGAAGCGGCTCTATGAATTTGTGGAGTTTTATTGGACAATTTTAAACCATTTCATAACTTTAAAATTTAGCAGCAGGGCTCAAGAAATACAACTTGCAAAAGTTCAAAAGATACATTTTATGGCAGGATTTTGAGCTCAATATAATCAATTTAAAAGAAAGGAACAGCATGCATGATTTCTATGACACGAAAGAAAGAACTGTGCTCGGAAACCGAAGCCAGTTATTACATTTTAGTGAATACAGTCTTTGTTGCTTTGAGTTAGCATTAATTGTACGGGTTGCACAGCTCTTCGTATAGAGCCATCCTTTTTTACTGGATGGAGTTTGACATAGGAAACACATGGAGGAAGGTACTTTAATCAGGTAAACCAAGACTTGCCTGAAATACACCCAGAGTCCAATAAATGGGCTCATTTCTTTAAAGGGATCTGACTGATAGTAATAGCTATTATGTTATAAATAAAACATTTGAAATGGTAAAGACGGGGCAATTATTAATTTTGTTGACATTAAAGAATTTGGAAGTAGTTGCTCTTCTTTGTTATTGCATCCATTATGAGCAGTATGTAGCAGTATCTCTCAGACTTCAAACATAATTTGAACACCAACAAGTTTGTCTAAATTAAATCTTGTAATTGTATCAAGCAGTGTAATATCCGGCTAGAATCATTCTACATTTTCATACCAATGGAAAATAGTGTAAAAATCTATGTCAATTGTAAAGCTATTCAGGCAGTTTTTGTGTTTCAGATGAAGGTAAGTTAAATTACACAAAAGCCTGAAAGTAATATATTCTGCAAATTGATCTTTTACCAGTTTTATCTGTGTTTCTGAAAGGGCTTACAACATCAAGTGTGTCCACCATGTTATGCATTTTTTTAAGTTGTACAATATCTATCCATCAAAAAAGATGAAATGTACTGCACATGAATATTTCTGTTTAATGTATTTGGAGGACGGTGACGACAACTGTCAAAATTCACATGAGTGCTGTCAGTTTCCAATCAGCATCTTCTGGTGGAATTTTCTGTGAGCTGTCAAAATATGTCCCCCAGCTATCAGTAGACATTTGAGCGTATCAAGGGTACCTCCGATCAAAAGCCAAAGTTAGGTCCCTCAATGCTCAGTTAGCTGAGCAGAAAACGACAAAGAGAACAGGCGCCAAATGTGAGTGATTATTAAAAGAACATGGTGGTACCACTGTGCTAATTGATTGTCAGGTGTTGGATGGGAGAACCCTGTCTATAGGGGATGTGTTATTGATCTATTGAACCACTGAACAGTGACAGCAGACATTTGATTTTCGATAGAGCTCATAGAAGCAGAGGTCCCTGTGGTTGTTTTCTTCTTGGCATCTATTTATGGTCCAAAGATTGACACCACGGTGAACACTGACAGCATTATTACCTACACCAAGGAGGTTATGTTTTTAGTCGAGTTTGTGAGTGTGTTTTTGTTTGTCTGCCAGTGTACAGGATAACTTGAAAAGTTATGAACGGATTTTAGTGACATTTATACCAAAGGTGCACCTCAGTCCAAGGACAAATTCATTGCATTTTTAAAAAAGGATTCTTTAAGATTATTTGGCAGAACAAGCAGTTCCTCCCTAAACCACAGTGGCAGCAGTGACTTTTGACGGTTTCAGCATCGGACTCAAAAAAGTCCAGAAGTATTATACTTAAGACAAAAACACAGGAAAGGTAAGCCATACCTCGCTGGAAGTCCCAATCTACTGATCAAAGAAGAAAGCAGGCTGCAGAGTGAATGAAGAAGGTGAAAGCAGAACAAACATTAGAGGCTGCAGACACTCACTGTGCCGTGTGTTTGGGAAGTTCAATTTAGCCAACTGGACGTGAAGTTTTCTAGAAGACAAGCTTGGAAGGTTCAGTTTAGGGAACTGGATAATAATGAACAATAATGGGCTTCTGATGGGTCGTTTACTCCCTCGTCTTCTCCAATATCAACACTTTCACAGACCACATCAATGTAGGGGACAGAAACATCAAGTTCACCCAGGAAGATGTGAAAGATGACAGCCTGGCCTTCCTGGACTACAGGGTTCACATAATGAAAGACAGACAACTCAACATAGAAGTCTACAGGAAACCCACACACACCAACCTGTACCTCCGTTTCACACCACCCACTGGAACCCAACCCAGGCATCATCAGAACCCTGCAAATATGAGCAGAAACCATTCCCACCACCAAACATAGGGAGGAGGAAAGAACAGGGACATATCAGTACATAGGCTTTTTTTAAAAACCACAAAGAAGAGGTCTGCTGAGAGGTAACAAATCAGAAGAAGGAACATTGTCATACCATATGTTGCTGGAGGATCTTTAACTGGATCCCCGTACATTTCAAACCAGGCAACTCTAAAGATAAAACCTCTAGGAATAAGACAGGCAATGTGGTTTACACTTTTCAGTATACTGAAGAGTGCACAGACCTTGTACATTAGAGAAACCAAGCAACTGCTGTACAGGCGCATGGCTCAAGAGAGGAGGGCTAACTCCACAGGACAGGACTTAGCTGTCCACCTGCACCTGAAGACTAAACACATTTTAGCCAAGAAAGTTCAGATGGTTCCATGCCCAGAAAATGTACCTCCCATCTGCTCTCACCTGACTCACATTCCAAAGATGCATGTGACTGAAACCACTCTGACAATGGAGTAACCGACCCATCAGAACCTCCCTAACGACCATCAACACCCCCCAGAGGACCTCCATGGCCCATCCAGTAGGGATAAGAGGCCCCTTTGCTTTTTGCCTTTTTTTCCCTCCCCTGATTCTTTTGTCCCAGCTACAGTATATATATCTCAGTGCTCCTCAGTATCAGTTAAAACTGAGAAAGCCTCTTGGATGAGAGGTGAAACATCATCTAGAAAACTTCACCTCCAGTTGCCTCCACTAAACTTTCAAGGCTTGACCATGACCTGGGTGACTGAGAACCTTCACAGACTGTGCCTTATTTATAAACTTATAAAAGGATTTTAAGGATTTTTTTTACCAAGAAACAATTTATTAAAATTTGGTAATGATCCAGATCATCTGTGAGTTTTAGCTATAGCTGTAAGTCACAATATGGGGCAAAATTTGCTGCTTGGCAGAAGTCTGCACTCTTTGAGTGGTTTTCTATTTAGATATGTAAAACAGTAAATTCTCAAAATCTGATAAAATAAATTTGATATTCTCTTATTTTGAATATTTTTCATTTAACAATTCAAGAAATCTAAGTATGGACCTGGATGCACCTGAGTGAAGTTCTTTGCCACATAAAATACATTAATTAGCGATTCAACATTTTGTCCATTAACAGCAGCATGTCCAACATAGAGTGGCTCAGAAAATGAAATAAAAACAAAAAGATTTTTTTTACCCTTGTAAATGTGGGAAATAAAATCTGATGCTATATGACCTTAACAATACAGCGTATTAGAAGATTTCTAAGAGTGTGACAGCAACACTCCACAGTGTTTTTGCCACCAAGGTTGGCACAACCTGCCAACTAACAAATGGAAATTATTATTTGATATCTTCACTTTGCGTTTATTCTGATTATGTTTACTTCATATTAAAACTATTTGATAACATGAAACATTGAATTGTGCCAAAATTACAAAAAAGGCAATTTAAAAGGTTGTTAATACTTTTCCACACCAAAGTAAAAGTTGAAAGTCAGCTCATCATTTCACCTCATTTGTTCCACCCTTGTTAGTATTTTTAGCCATCCATGCATCAGGAGACCTTTACACTTGGAGAAACCTCCTCCTCGCCTGTTATGTCATTTAAAGGTCATCTGTCTCAGAGAGTTTTGTGTTTCATGGTAAAAAAGGAATGTACTCGGAGGAACTTTCTAGACCACCTGTCGCTCTGTCGTCATCCGTTGCATCAGTGTACAACAAATATTTAAAGCTATGCAAAGGCTTTATTAGGAACCCCGAGCTAATGTTCATAAATCTTTGTTATAATAATGAAAACATTAGAAGACCTTGGGCCAAGTCTTTAATGATATCCCTACATAAGATATTTCAGTATTTTAGTCAGCAGAGCCAACTTTCGAATAATTAAATTATTAAAATAAAAATTAAAATAAATTTGAATAATCTGAATAATTGTAGCAGGGCTCTCCTGGAGTTCATCTAATCTATTACTTGAAGCTGATCCAGCTAAAATTATGAAGGAGGTGCCCTCTTATTGCACTCATTACTAAACTGAGGGTTGTGTTGTATGCAGATGATCTTTTGCTATTGACCTTGAAAAAAGTTCAATGAACTGAATTTTAATAAAAGTAGAATCTTCTTAGTTAACATGATAGCCAAAGAAGATTTGTTTAGCAGTTTGCTTTTTAGAGTGTGTGGGACAGATTTTGTTCATCTAGGTGTACATGTGACTGATACCTTTGTTAATCTGTATGATGAAAATGTTTTATCTTTACTTATGACAATTAAATTTGATTTTGATTGGTGGGTACTGCTTAATCTTTCCAGTGCTGCTAGAATTAAGTCCAATAAAATTTATATTTACCACAATTCTTACATTTTTCTTGGTATGTCCTGACTTATATACCTCCCTCTTTTTTAAAAAAGTAGACTGTCTAATCCTAGATTTTATTTTGAACAAGATGAAACATAAATTATGGCATCAGGGTTTACAAAGACCAAAGATATCAGGAATAATGGCTTTACCTAACTTGTTGTTCTACTATTGGACAGCTAAACAACTTCAATTACTGGCTTCATCATGAAAGCGTAGTTACTTCACCTCTATGGCTGGCTGTTGAGGCCAATTCAGTTTATTTGGCAATACAGACAGCTTTACTGTATTTGCCTTGGCTGTCCATTACCTATCCCTATATTATTGTTATTGTAAGTGCCTTGCCTAAAATATGGACCCAATTCAGATCTCACTTTGTTCTACAAATGGTTTCTATTAATGCACCATTAATAGGAAATCCTATGTCCTCGCCATCTATGCAAGGTCACTTAGAGTATACATCGGATTGGGCATTAGGACCTTTGCAGCTTTATATAGACTCAACCTTTGAACTTCATCTTCTGAACGATTAATCCAAAGATTCTCACTCCCTAAGACTCAATATTTTAGTTACATCAAGGTTATAAACTTTATTTGCTGTTAATTTAAAACATTTTTCAAATCTCCCTAGTATTCCTGAGTCAGATACTTTTTGGGAACCCCTGGCAAAACTAGAGGGAATATCTCCTCCATTTATTTAAGCATCCAAATTCTCTACTGAGGTTCCTCTGCCCCTCAGAGGAGGGTCAGCTAGGTGATGCAATTTCAGATAATAGCTGGCATAATATCTTACGAAGGGTAAACACATTATTTATCTGGGCTAAACATACTTTTACTTACTACTACATGGTGCTCATTACATTAAGGTTTGCCCAGCTAAAATCTATAGAACCAATCACAACTTTTCTATGTGAAAGGCACGATCATATTGCTGCAAATTTTGCTCACATGTTTTGGCTCCGTCTATCTTTGAAGCCTCACTGGTTTGGAGTCTTTGATATCCTATCCAAAGTAACTGTGAGAAATAGTGCTCCAAATGCTCTACTTGCATTATTTGGTGTACTATGGGAGTCTTTTAATCTTTCTGTTCCTCATAAAAATTTGATTAATTTTTTTTACTCTGTTGGCCAGGAGGCTGGCCTTAATAAGATGGAAATGTTTTATTCCTCGTTCTCACACGGACTGGGTTAAGGAAGGGCTAAACCATCTGAAACTAGAGAGGAACAGATTGACCTTGGCTAGTGCTGGGCACAAATTTGAAAAGACTAGGTACTATTTTTTTCTTGTATTAACAGCACACCTTGCCCTGTTACCTAAGGCTTCATCTAAGGTTATTACTTGTACTTGTTTAATTTTCTTTTTATTGTCATTAGGTATGTATTTATGTGTTTGGGATTGCATTTCTTTGTATTTTATTACTTTTTTCACTTTTTATTTACAATTATTACATATTTAATTATTCATTTATTTATTTTTTCAACTTACTTTTCATCTGTTTGTCCATATCAAATGTCAGTGCAATACTGTTACACTGATATTTGGAAAAGTGATGTGCTAATGTGAAACTTTAATTTAAAAAAAGTAAGAAAGTGCTTAGCCTGGAATGTTTGTGTAACATTTTTTATTTCACATTATCCATGTGAAAAAATAGAATAAAAACAGAGAAGTTGAGTAACAGTGCTTTGGGTTTAACAACATACCTGCAGAAACACTGCAGAGGTGCAAGTTGCTTGACTTGAATGGGCAGTGGAAGTTGCTGTCACCATCCTCTCACCACTGAATTAATGTCCTGCAGCGATGTCTTCCCTCTATGGGATTTTAGACTAGTGTGTCTCTTGGAAGAAATCCTGTACGTGTAGCACACCAAGAGTATATTTCAATGCTGAAGCAGAGTGTTGCAAAACCTTAATTTAAAAATATGTGCATTAGAATTTGTTTACCAACTAACAATTTTCCATTTTAAAGAAGCCCTGAGGGTTTACGCTGAAAAGAACAGAGTAAATGTTCAGATTTAACAAAACAGAGGGGGAAGCTATAAGTTCAAGAGGAATGTGTTCAGCATATTTTAAAGTTTGAAGCAAAATGAGCTCTTTCCCACATGGAGTTTATGGGTTACAAAGATATGGGCTAAAAATTATATATCATTAATTACGATGAATTAATTAGATTAAGATACAAATACTTACCTTGCCCTTTAATTTGAATCCATTTTGTTTATCAGCTGACATGACTTACATTAGGAAATTTTGCAATCCTCTTTTCTCTTGCTGATATTGAATAGTAAAAAAATATATTTATATGTTTTTTGTGACTTTATTGTCCTCTAGCCACTTTGCAATAAATTTGGCTGCATGGTAAAGGTTACTGTCATTTTCTGTCCTAACTGTAACTTCCTGGTTGCTGTCTATAAATGGTGCTTCAAAATTACTTCATGTCACAACTCTATAAAGAGACTCCAGTGATATGATCTCTCTCTAAGAGAGAAGATAACACTTCACTTCTTTCCTTGTGATGTTATCATGTGAACAGCACCTGTCCTCTAGCAGCCAAACACAAGACGATGCTGTCAGCCCTGTACTTCACAGTTTGGATGATGACCTTGCATTGCAATCTTCTTGCATTTTCCCTAAAAAAAAAAAACAACCATCTTTAAATTGAAACATTTTCATTCCAGTTTCACCAGACCACAAGGACATATTACCAAGGATGAAGGTCTTTGTCACAAAGTGCATTAGGAAAATTTTATCAGATAAATTAGAAGAAGAGGCACCCAAAGCTATGACACCCTCATTAGGGCATTTACTATCAAAGGCATAGCAATGTGTATGAGTATTTAAAGAAAGTAGAAGAAATTTCTCTCTTTCGTGTTGTTACTGTATAAACAGGAAATATTTACTTTAACTTAATGCCAGTGATAAAAAAAATACATTATTTCCCTTATATGATATATCAAAGCATCTGTTTTCAGCAATAAATCTATGAATTTTTGTTTTAATCCATTAACCTCAATATATTACAGCCACAATAAGTTAGATGGAGAAAAAGTCCTTGGTGCATTAATAGAGTACTGTAGGGAAGATCACCGAAGTGACTATTGGTCCAATGATGACAACAGAAGAAAATTTCATTACTAACCAAATTGCACTGAAATATATATCTAATCATTTTCCATGCAAAATAAAATTATGAATATATCATTTAACAGCAGGCATATGTCATTCAACATGTTCAATCATTTAACACAGAAATGTTAAGAATTACCTTGAAATAATTAATAAGGACACTTGCAAAATGGTAAATGCAATTGCAAAAGGATGCAAGATGGAAATGGATGAGTACATTTCACTAAAGGATTAGGACAGCCACTCTTGACAAAAAAAGAGAAAAAGAAATTATCCTTTTTTAATATCAAAATAACTCCACAGATGCTTGCCAGCACCGACAGTCTAAGCTTAGCCTGGAGGATGTAGCTTCAGCTGAAAAACATACAGACTTTCTGCCAAATAGAAAAAATATCTGTGCCTCTCCACATGAAAAGTACAACACTTTGCTAAATGCTGGATACACGGAGAACTTGCATGTTCCTAGTGGTTTGCAAAGTAGAAAATGTTTTTGTGAAAAATAAAATAAAAAAAGAAGTATCTCATTTAACTTCTTTGATAACCAAAAAATTAGTAAACACATATTCGACCTAGTTGTCTATCAGCCTGGAATCAAGTCCAGGAGACATAGCAGACATCTGTCAGATGGGTAAAACAGATGTTAGTTTTTCACCATCCTCTATTTCTACATAATTTCTCACCCTTTTTTGCTGTCTGTCAGAACTCATGTTCAAGTATAAACCATAAAACCCTTCATACTTTAATTGCAATATACTAAAATAAATGCCCTTTTTGTTAGATGTAAATGAAACAATGTTTACAAGATGTAAACAATAGAAGAAAGATTTTATTTAAAAAAATACAATAATTCATCTATTCTGCTGTTAGCAACAAATACTGATTTAGCACTTCTTATATAACATCTTTAGAGACCTGAATTTTGCAGCAGTGTTTGTTACATTCCTGCTACAAATAGGGGATTGTCAGACTGCCAGTGTACAGATGAGTAATGCAGCACAGCTCAAAGCGTTGAGGATGAAATCACCTGTGAATCGTCGTGTACAGAACATTTTTTTCTCCACTAGTCATTGCTTTGAATCAGATATGACACATAAAGACATTTTTTTTTCTCTATTTACACCAGAGCCATCTCTGAGTTAGTATAAACTTCTTAAAAAGGCTGTTATGATTTGTTGTCTTGTTGCTCATATATTATTTCAGATTCTTTACCTTTTCCTGTTTTAGATTGAGCGAACAAACAATAGCCTCTCTTATTCATTTAATATCTTGAACATGTATTACTTCTACAGAGGAAGCTTAGGTAAAAAAAAACATTCCTTTTGTAACTTGTTTCGCTCTATTGCATTTCTTATTTTTTTACTGTAGAGGCACTCTAATGAAAGAAAGCAACACTGATAAATGCAAGCTGAATTATTTATTACAGTCAAGTTGAGCTATGAAGGGAAAATGCGGTGCTCAGTTATTGTTGGAAAATCCCTGTTAAAATCAAACATTTTAATTCTGTTGAAAAAAATAATTGTAATTTCCAAACTTTTTACATGTTTTATAACATATAACCTAAGTACAAATCAGAGCTAAAAATTCAAACAAATAATTTAGCTTAATATAATTTTCTTTTTGGTATTCGAGGATGCTATGAGTCATTTTTATGAGCACATTAATACATTGGTATATTAAATATGTATTACTAAGAGTGTTATTTCTAATTTGATTTAAACAGAAATGTAATACTGAGGCTTCAGACTCAACAAATTATAATTATCAACTGATAACATTAAATGAATCCCTCAAAACCAGAACATATGCAGGTAAACTCTAAAGGTTTAAAAATGTATCCCTGACAGAAAACCATAGCAGACATTTTCAGCACTGAATATTATATTGTCTGGATATTTCTAACAAAATGGATCACATAGAAACGTAAAAATTTAGGTCACCTATGGATTTAAAATGATCCTTTAAGTGCTGACGGCCAATATTTTAGTGATAATATGCAACCAACGTCATTCTTATCCCTTCAAAGGGCTTGAAAGAACTGGAACAACTTTAAAGGATAGAAGACATGGTGCTATTATTTAAATCAAAGTAAACATTTGTTTAGATTAGTTTGCTCTAATTACTTCTGATTTGCCGAATGTTACAGATATCTTTCTTTTTTTACAGGAGGATGCTAATTGATTGGCTGGGGTCAAAGATAAACACACCAGGGGCACAAACTTGTTAGTTTAATTAGTGTCTTAGTTTATTTTGGGGAAAAAAATTCTATTACAATTTGAAAGACAATAATGAATTTCTTGACTTGATTTAAATGCAGTTTTGATCCTATTTCTTGATGGAAAAGAAACAGGAAATGTTTTCAGGGACTGTGGATAGTATGTAGTTTTAAATGACCTTAGATTACCATTTAAATAGGATCTGAAGCTGTTGGCTTTCATTTTGTCTTTGAAGCCCAGACCTCTGCAGTATACACCCTTCTAAATTAACATGCATTTTCTTGAAAGTGTAACATGGTTTTGAAAACTGCTGGGCTGGTTTTATTTAAAACAGAGATAAGACAACGCCACACAACGTGTACTGTAGTGAGGGAAAAACATTGATGAAGGGGGAAATACTTGCATGCACAACATGTATAAAGGTTTTACAATTTTCTCTGTTTTTCTGCTGGTTTTGGTAGAAAAGTCAACAGACATTTATTTTGTTTCCAAATGTAAGATGAGAGGTTTACTTTTAAGTGTTTATAAAGAAAAACAGGACAACCCCAAGACAAGAAAAAGTTGCTAGAAACGAACTGCCTTTTGTAACGGAACAATTTCCACATCTTTTTCTGTGTTTGCACACAAAGCTGTCAGTGTAGTTACTCGAAGGTATTTTGTGCTTCTTTCAAGACACCTGTCCACAGTCACTCAGACATAAAGGTCTCACCTAATTCATACATTCT
>JAUZNJ010036256.1:12147-36448 GCA_034780135.1 Jordanella pulchra
AAGGTATTTTGTGCTTCTTTCAAGACACCTGTCCACAGTCACTCAGACATAAAGGTCTCACCTAATTCATACATTCTCACCCTGTCATTCTATACAAATCATCAATCTGAAACCAAACTAAACTAGATCAATAGTTACAATGATATGTTGAGAATTAAAGTAAATACAAATGGAAAAGTGAAAAGAATTCTGATTTACATGTTTATCCTCATTTTTTTTAAAGTACTTGAATACTTTTTACATTTAAAACAATTTACGCCATTTAAAACTTAGTCACCGTCAGCATTACAAATGGCTTAGCTCTTTTGGAAAACTAACAAAAAAACATTTTAAGGCTACATTTTTAAAATGCAATACAAAGATCGCTGATTAATTCAGACCCATTCAGATCTCATAATAAAGTCCCAGTGATGCTGAAAGTGCCACCTAATGTCCTATGATTGGTACTGAAGTCCAGTAATTGGTCTTTAGGGCAGCAATCAAATATGAGAAGTATAAAAGGGAGTCTGCCACCAGGTGCTGCCTCACATGAATGAAAAAATGAGCACACTATCGAGCAAATAACACACAGCTGATTGCCAATAACCCTCCGCATGAAGAGATGACTCAAATGTGAGGCTTTGATGTGAGATGGGCAGCACCCAGTGCTGTATATGGAGAGGCTTTTACAGAAAGGCATTGCTGCTGCTGGAAGGACATTTTCTTTTTGATGATCGTAATTTTCAAAAGGACTCAGCTGCCATGAAAGGTGGCAGATTTAATGACCGAGTGCGTGAACAGCATTTCAGCCCAGGTTACATTGATGTGAGGCGTGGTGATAACAAATTACAGCATTGGCATTAATCCAGCAGGACTAGAATGTACATACTGTAAGATAGGGTATATGATTAATGTAAAATATGCTTTTTCAATGTTTATCAGCCTCAGCTACAGTAACAATGATGTTTTATTTGCATTCAATCATTTTATACTCCACCAGATGTCATTTTTGACTTCCTTACAAAGTCTTTTGTTATTTTAGAAAATGTCCATATCATTTCCTTTTACTTTTGATTTCAGTTTTGTATGCAACTGCTAATTATACATAAACACTGGTTTCAATTTAGGTTACTGCTCTACATTTTAAACTTATTTATTCTCAACCTAATAATTTTTAGGCGTAACTTTCCTTGTAACTATAACCCTGACACTACTGTACACTAAGCCCCGTTTTCCACTGACTCCACTTGGCCTGTTTCTAAACCCCAGCAATTTTCAAACGTTTCCATTACTGGCTTCCTTCAGTTCTATTCAGTAGTAGGTCTTAGCAGAGACAAAAAAAAACAGTTTTGGAACAAAAAAAAAAAGAGCAATGGAAATATTTGAAAATTGGAGGAATCGAGAAGAACCGGGCCAGGTGGAACATATGGGAAAAGAAGCATCCATCAATCCATCCATCTTCTCCCGCTTCATCCGTCAGGGTTGCAGTTGGGCCTATCTCCGGAAGACTATGGGCGTAAGGCGGGGTACACCCAGGACAGGAAGCCAGTCTGTCGCAGGGCAACACATAGACACACAAGGACGAACAACCATGCACACACACACTCACACCTAGGGACAATTGAGAGATGCCAATTAAACAGTCGTGTTTTTGGGACTGTGGGAGGAAGCCGGAGAGAACTCAGCATGCACGGGGAGAACATGCAAACTCCATGCAGAAAAGAACCTTCTTGCTGCAAGGCAACAGCGCTAACCACTGCTCCACTGTACAGCCAAAAAAGAAGCATATATAAGCAATTTGAAAAGGCATTTCCCAAATTTGTAACTATGGTTGATTTGACTATAACCAAAAATGTAACAGTAGTTAAAGGTGTAATAGAATGTATAAACTGTATCTTTAAAAAGGTAATACATTGCTCACATTTTTGTAAATATCTTTTTTATATTTTTCAAGGGACACATACACTATTTGGCTTTGATAAAATATATAGCAGTCAGTGTTCAACTTCTAATTATGTACATTTCCCCTCAAAATAATAACACACATCCATTAATGTCTTAACCATTGGCAACAAAAGTGAGTATACTCCAATGGTCAGACAGGACATTATGAGTAGATGCTATTATTTGTTCACAATCAATGTCCTTCGTCAACACATGGTCAAGAGTATGAAGCTATAATTGTATAGGTCTGTAGATGTTTTAAGCCAGGCCAATTGCATCTAATACAGGATTAAAACTATCAGTTTCAAGGTCAATATAAATCTCAAAATTACCCATTGTGATTTCCTTATCAGTACTAAAACGTAATCCGAAAGGAAAACTTAGGACTGAGTGTAAGAACCTAGTGGATGATACCGACCAGCGAAAACAAAAAACTCTATTGTGTTGCCATTTAAAAAAGAAAGGGTTAGATATTCACAGGTTTGTAGCGATTCAATAAATTAATCCCTAAAGCCTCTTTCGCACTGAAATTAGAGGGTTAATCTGGGATTTTAAAACAACCTGATAACAATCGGCATTTGGCTCCCTTCCCATTGGCAAAAAACAGCTGATTCTGATCCCCGCTGGCAAGCTGCATACCCTTTGTGTCCCCGACGATACGTGACTGGTGATATCATCAACCTGGGTTAGCTTAGATGCTGACACCAGTGTGACAGAAATCCTGAGAGTAAACAATAGAAAACAACATGTAAAGAAGTCAGGAATTAGTAAGTGTGCTTTTTTTTTGTTCCGCTTTTTATCTGTCTGAATCTCTCTCACCAGAGCTGTGGCATGTTTATTGAATGTAAACAGAGCTGTTTCAGCTTGTCGGATCAGACACGACTGGCGCAGTGCGTTGACGTCCGTATGTAGCGATCAATAGTATCACGTAAATTAGCATGTTGACTCAGTGTTGTTGTTTCCACTGAATGCCGATTGGGGGCCAATCCATTTGAAGATGATTATAACCTGAGTCACTTACCGAGTCATTTGACCGGATTTTAAACAGGTCAGGGACCTGTTCCCACTATTGTTCCTGGGTTTAAACAGGTTTTCGGCCAGTAGGAAAGGGATATAGGTATGCCTTAAAAATGATCATAAATGGAAGCCTTAATGTTTTATAACTAAGCAAGGAAACAGAACCACATTAAGAGTTATGGAAAAGAAACATTAAACAATCAAAATCATCCTCTCTTTTTTCACGGTTACATGTAAATATGTATCCGTCAGAGTGATGAGGAGTATTAAAAAGCTTTTAAATCATCTATGGAGTACAACTATTGTCAGTGAGAATAAAATTGCATTAATGAGCCGATTATTTCCAAGTTAAATCAGGTGTGATGATTCCTAAGGTGAGTAAGGTGTAAACAATCACACATGTTCATAAATAGTTATGTAATCCTTTGCATAATTCTGGAACAATGTGGTTAGCTGCAAATTAACCTCAATGGAAGACTTTAGAGCTAGCGTTCAACGTTTTTTTTTTTCTAGATCATACGGATTTACCCACGGCTGACAGTTGATGGGTCACTAGCAAGTTTAAATTGCCCAGGACAATTAATTTGTAGCTTGGCTCAGCATTGGAACCAGCTTTACAGAGGGAAACAAGAGTTAACCAGTGCAATTTCAAGCTCTGACTATGATGGGGTTTCTCATGACCACTGCTTTATAGAGGGAGCTGGCTGGCAGGTCAGGTATTTCACAGTCATTCATGAGCTGTGTCATATTACTCATATGGCACAAACTTATATGTAAGTCACCAAGAAATAGGAATTTTTTCTTACACTCTATGTGAACATTCAAACATGATATTTTAACTTGCAGCATGGAGCCAATTCCCACATACATTTGTAGCTATAAGCTGCACTGTTATCATTGTAAGAGCAGTTTCTGAAAATAATTTTTGCTTTTGTGAATAGAGAGCTTTTTTTTGTTTAAACAGATGTACAACTCATTTGTGATGTGCAAATGCATCTCATAAATGTAACATCATGTTGGCTTGGCTCACCTTATGATTCCTTTGTACTGTGAAAAAGAAGTGCCAAACACCCGGTTACTAGACTGATTTAATCTTTTCTGAACTATAACCTCCTGAATTGTTTTGAAAATTTAACATACTCTGCATAGTTTCTGTGGTTGCCAGTGTTGGAAATCCCACTTTAAAAAAAGGAAGTAAATGTAGTTACAAGTTACTTCTATCTAAATATAATCAAGTTAGTTACTCAGTTGCTGTTCTAAAATTTGTATTAATACTGTTTTTATCTTACTATTAATCTAAGCTTCCTGAGGTCATCAAAGTTTACTAATGGTAAAGTCCTAAATGCTGAATGTATACAAAAAGATAAAGACTTACAGGTGTTTCTGTTTATGCTCGATGACCACCGGAAACCTTTATTAATATATCAATACATTTCAAACAAAAGCAGCACAAACAAAACCAGTTGCAGCATGAAGCTACATATATAAAGAACAGATGGGGTGGCCAATCTTCCTCAGGTAAGAACATGAACTGAACACAGGTGTTTTAACATGCTTATGTGTTAGAATACCTCAGAAATGTTACAGAAAAACAGATTTAGATTAAGTAAAAGTCTCAAAAATCCAATAGATCCACTATTTGCAGTAGCAAAGATGTTGAGAACTAAAAAGACAACCTAATTTTAACTAAATGATATAAAAGCACATTTTCTTGTAAGAATTATGCTCAACTGCCTCTGCAGGACAATGCTTATGTTACTGGGCTGAGGCCTGGTGCAGGTAGGAGTGAAATCAGTTGTGTTCGCAGGTACAGCATAAAAAGAGCAGTGAAGTGGCAGCTGATTCTAACATGTACATTTGAAGGGTTACATGTAGCTGAAATGACAGCACTTTTATCTAAGACAGCAAATATGTCTTAATATAGATATGATTTGATGAGAGAGGAACCCCAGCCCTATAGTGGTTCAGTGTGCTTCACGATTAAAAGCAATTCACAAATAGCGAGCATTTTTGTTCAAACTTCCAGACTCACTTTTTTTTCTGTCATTAGTTTCTAGAGAAATTAGATCAGTTAAAATGTTGATTATATAAGTATCTCTGAGCTTTAGAGTAGGGTTTATAAAAACTGAGAATTGCACTTGACCTTTTCTAGCAATCTCTTTGAACAAGTTTCAGCTCTAACAAGCTAATAATGTAGCCAGTTCCTAAGACTTGGTAATGCTCATCTGAGAGGTCACGCATTGTGCTACTCATTCCCAATATACAACTAATAAGTATACTGTTTTATGTGCATTATCCATCATTCTAAACACACAGGCAAGACTTTCTGCTTTCTTTCTTTGTGCCTTTTGTTTAGTTAATAATCTGTATTTATCACTTAAAAATGATGTCACATAGAATATTCTACTCTAGTAAAAACAGATTATTAATAATATCTTCCTATTTGATATTACTCCCAACATGTATAATCAAGAGAGTACAGAGTCATGCTTTATGGCAGAATTGGTAAAAGAGTGCAGCAGCGATGAATGTGCATGTGCTGCAACAGCTTGAACAATTTGTTCTTTTGTGAATGACAGTCTCCTGCACATGTTCAGTTGAATCCCAACCCACAATCTGAGAGGAGATATGTGTCACAGAGCCTCTGAAGTAGTCATATTTCATGAGTAAATACTGCTATGAGTCAGTTGTTGTTTGCACTCAGAAATCGATGATGGACTGATTTCTAATTGAGGGTGTTTCCAAGCAATAAATGTCAACTAAAAGAGAGATAGTTCTGAAAACTGCAGGGCTGTTGATTGTCTCTCTTTCCACCACTAAAAAAGAACCAATTTAATAAATGTTTGAACATTAGTTTGACTAAATACTTAGGCATTAGTAGTTCTCAAAATAAAATACATAATTTATATACTAATCTATATGATTTATATTTATTATAAATGTCCTTTGCTTGTGTATGTCCTCTAAGTTCATTCATATAAACACTGATGGTTGTAAGCTGTAGCCACAGCTCTTCTAGAGCACACTGACAGGAGAAAGGCTGGTGGGCCCTCTAACAGTATTAAAGAGAGGGGGAGCATCTTCACAAGTACATAATGACTGAGATTATTGGAATGGGGTCTCGAACCGGCAACCCATCAGTTACAGAATGACTCCTGCCACGTGACCTAGTCAGACTAACTGTGGCCTCTTTAGGGGGGAGATTATTCAAACTAAATTAAACTTAAAATCAAGATTTGGAGGAAAAATATAGAGTTTATTCTATGTGTTCTTATTTTCCATCTGCATAAAAATCATACATACAGGCTTGTAATAAATGCTTAAATGTCTCTCAGCAAGTCTCAAATTAAACACATGCATTTTGTAACCATTAACACAATAAAGGTATATTTCTCTCTTGATAGGACAGAGCGTTTGGGGCTCATTTGGATTTTTTTTAGTTTCTCTAGCTCTTTAGCATAGTCAGCAAATTTTTCATGTAGTTAATATTGGCATTATTTTGTTTTTTGGGGTCATTATTAGGTTAGATTTACATCTTAATGGTCTAAGTGTTTGCTAATTAAAAAAAGAAGCGTCTCCTCTAAAATCAGCCTTTTCAAACTCAGTTAACATTTGCAATGTCTTCCCCTTTAAAGTTAACTGGAGACAAATTTGGGGGAAATTTGACAACAAATGTTTGAAGGACTTTATGTGTTCTTTTAAATCATAAAACACAGTACCTTTTTCTTATTATCTAACATCTGTAAAGTTCAATTTTTACCTTTAATTTCTAAAGATAAAACTATTTCTTTCTACAGGACAGATGTATCACTCGGTTTAATTAGTCAGTTTAATGAAAGCAAGCATTTAGCCTACGAGAGGCTGTAGGATTCTCTGTCCCTCTTCATTAGTCACTCCTCCTTTCATCCAGTAGCAGATGGAATAAACTCTGAGGTTTTGATGCTGCATACAGCAATCAGCCTGAATTGAAATGTAATCATCCTGTCTATACTTCATAAATATGGTTCTGAGTTACTATCTGTTACCATCACTCTTTCCATTGAAAAAGTCACCTTATTTAGAATAAGACAATGGTTTAAATGACAAGTATTTTGCCTGAATCTTAAACATTCACTGGAAAGCTGAACTAGCACTGAGCCACTCAATGTCAGCATATAAATCAAATAAGGAAACTTGCTTTTAAAGACTTTTTAGGTCCCAATTTTATCAAGCATTTTCCCAAAGCCTACATTTTGAATAATTCTGGAAGAGCTAGAATTCCATTATTTTTAAGGTAAATATTTATAGATTTACACAGATGCGTATGAATATTTAAAGCTTAAGCTGAAAAAGACATATTTTTCAAATTGTTTAGCTAAAAACTATGTGCAGAGGATCACTTCAGGATCCCGAAGAGGTGCTGCTGTTTGTTATCTAATCCCAGCCACAGTTTGGAGCGTAACAACCAATTTTCTGTGTCCGCTTCAGGCGCAAAGACATAAGCCAGAGCTGGCTGTACTCTGACCAGTGGCTGACTCTCCATTCATTCACAATCCCTGGCAGACAGCACCCTCCTATTTGTGTGCAGCTGGACCCTTTCATTATTTATACTTGAAATGATAATGGCATCATGTGTGCACAGCTGCAATATTTGCATCCACCCGACATGCTGCTAAATTTGTGTGACTAAAGGGAAGCGGATGCTTCTGCAATATTTCCATGCTATCTACATTCAAATGTAGAGGCTTTCTTCTAGCTAGGCTCTAAAGCAAACAAACATAGAACCTTCAAAAACCCTGAGAAAAGGGGTTCAACGTCAGGTCTTTAGAATTAGGAAAGTGAAACCAATTCTGTCAAGCCACAGCACTGTGTAAGGCAGAGATTTCTGGGCAGGGCATGTCTCTCTTTGAGGTTGACTCTTTGATTCGCTGCAGAGCAGAATTTAAAAGGAGGAAGCTGAATGGGTCCGATTTAAAAATGATTTTGCAGATCATAAGAGGAACATGATTGGAAAAGACCTTGGAATAAAAGAGAAGAAGGCTTTATTTAGGGCTGAACACTTTAACAAATATAGCCAACACTCCACATATACATTAATGCTCATTGCAGTAGTAAAAACTGCTAGAAGAAACTACAAAACTTGGGCAAACAAGTGAGCCCTGAATGTACATTGACAGTGAATATTAAACGGTTCATGTCAGCTCCTGGACGTTACACAGTTTAGCACTGAGTCAGATATGATTATAGCAAAGGCAATGGATACAGTTGTGTTCGCTGGTGTTTACCATGCAGGGGGAGGGGCATTTGTTTCCAACATCAAAACAAACATCAAATATTCGGAGAGCAGGTCTAAGTCAAGTCGGAAGTTACTGATTAAGCTCAAATCAGGTCTAAGAGTTCTTTAGCAGGAAGTCTAACAAGGTCACTGACAAATATGTCTACATCAAGCCGCTTGATTTTAAGAAGCAATTTAACGTCACAAGACAGTGATGAAAAAGTCTGAATCTGTTGTCAATTCATTAAGAATTAAGTCCAATTCAAGTGTTCTTTGCTTTTCTGGAACAAGGTGGGTTAGGTCAAACTCAAGTCTGACCCCATCCAAGTCAATTAAAGGCCACTAGTGACAATAGATGCAACAAAGGTATTTATATTCTATTCTATTGATGAAAAACCTGTGGAAATGTCTGAAATCTTTCACTAAGATGTAATGCCAAATCGAGGATTAGTGAGACCCTGTCAAGTTGCTGAGGGGAAGGTCCAAGTCAAGTCTCAAGTTCTTTACCTCAAGTTCGAGTCTAAACTGTCTTATAACTCATTTATCATTTTTTTAACAGGTACTTTTTATCTAGCATTTATCAAGACAAAAAGATTTGAGATCCTTCACTTTTATAGAATAAATAATAATTAATAAAATTAAGGTGTCATATCACTCTGTCAATAATACAAATATAAATTTAAGTTATACAAAAGGTAGCAGAGAAAGGTTCATATCAATCTGTGCTGAATTCTTTGATGAATACATTAACACCCCTTGCTAGAAATAGTCTGCAGGATTTCCTTCTTATTTTGAGTCAGAATTGAAACAAACAAATAAAATAATAAACCATGTACTACATCAGGATGTAATTAAAAGCTGTTGTCAGTTATAAACCATATGTTCCAATTTACAAAATAAATCAGATTTATAGTTCTAGAGTAAGACGTGTTTTTGGTTTTTAATTTAAAAACGGATTGCCTTTGCAATGAAAAACACACTAGGGTGTTTTTTCAGTTTTCATAAAGAGTTCTGGTGACAATATGATAAAACAACACCCATGATGGTGCTTAGACACTGATGATTATTTTCTTGGATTAAATCAGTCAGAACTGTGTCTAGATATTTTTTTCCTGGTGCTTTATTTTGTCTAGTAATTCTCTCAGCCTCTTATTTCTTTCCATGACAAGAACTTGTATTTTTGCAATTACAACCCTTTCTATATTTGACTATATTTTTATATTGAAATGGCACGAATGAGTTTATTCCCGACAGAAGACATATTCAGTGTAGCTGGTCCAGATCTTGTCCTCGTTTGGATCATTGCTGGTGTAGGCGCAGGTGCCCGTGGAGCTGCAGGCCACCATGTGAAAGCCCGCCTCAGTCAGCTTGTCAAACGCCTGTTCCAGGAAATTATACTTCAGGTAATAGCGGGAGGTGTATCTCTCCGGGGGCCTGTCTGGGTCTCTGCTCTCGTTCAGCGTGTCCCCGAACACCTCCTTTGCCAAAGAGGTTTTACCGCACACGGTGATGCGCGCCACCCTCCTGAATTTGGCATCGGTCTGGATGTCTCTGCCGATCGTGTAGGAGCCGCGGTACCCTATAGTGATGTAGCCGGATTTTCTGGAGTCCAGAGACGGGGAGCGCATGGCCCCGCTGGTGGACAGGGCGCGTAATGTCTCCCCGGAGGAGCAGCACTGCGCTCCGTCCTCTGTGTCGCTCTGGCTGACATCCTCGCCGATCGAGTTGTCTTTACTCATCCGCGGGTTGAGGCGTTTAGCCAGGTCCCGCAGCAAGAAAAAGTCCGCCTCCCTCTGCAGGCGGCTCTTTTCTGGGAAATAGTCGGGGAGGACAAGGTTCAGGTCTCTCAGGTAATCAAGGATGTATCGGAACAAGAAGCCGTCCCTGTCCAAGAAGAAGCGTCCTTTGCTGTCTCTCGCCAGCTCCTTAGGGGACTTCTTACTGAACATGTTCCACAGGAGAGAGTCCGGCACAGAGATCAGAGTTTTATGTCTGGTCACATACACCTGTCCGCCGACGTTCAGCTCGATAATTTCGGAGAACGGGGAGCCAGACTCGCCGCAGCCGGACGCTGCGCGCTCCGTATCGGCCAGTGCCATGTTCTGTGCGCCGCTGTGCGCTGCTGCAGGAGGATCAGTGGAAACAACGAGCTGCCACTGGCGGCAGCCTGCTTATGAAGTCTGGGCTTACTATGTGCGTGTGTGAGCGAGCATACAGGGGTGACTGATAAATTAACATTTAACTGTTGAGATGCTGATGTAGGGAACGTCGTGGTCGCTCCTCCCGTTTTATTGCCCACTCGAATAGACTGACAAGGATGGAGACAGGAGGGAAGATACTGTCTCCAGCTTGGCACCGCCACCCAATCTGAATATAATATCAGAAAAATGTATTCCTTTAAATCCGTTCATTGAAGCTGTTCAATTTGATAAATGCATTAAACACAAAATTATTTCCCTTTTAAATAAATTATTTTCAGCAAATCTAAAATCTTTTATTTATTTTAAGAAAATAATTACATGAAAATGGAAAAAAAAAAGTTCGTTTTTTTTGTTTTTTAAAGAAATGGCTTGTTATAGTCTGCTTAAAATTGAGTTGGTTTGTCCTTGACAGCTATCTTTTCTTTCAAATGAAGGTACATTTTGCATTTCGGCTGCAAAATTCGCATCCCAGAGTTTAGAGGCAACAAAAATCAAAGTCACATGAGTTCCAGCGCAGATTGTAATGCAAAAAAACTTAATATTATCATTATCTAAAAGTTGTATAGTTTTCTTTTTACCTTTCATTTCTCAAGATAAATCAGTTTCTTTCTACAGGACAAATTTGTCACTCAGTTCAGTTAGTCATTTTCAGTTTCTACGCTGATTAAGTTAAGCTGATGTCTGAGTTTCATCAAGTCCAAAATGAGTACTGTTGTCTTCTGTGAATCTTTTCCTACAGTAATCATGCAAACTGACTGACAGCCCTATTTTAAACCAGGCTGATTTTATCATATACCCCTTTATGGGTCTGATGGGTTTCTGTACATTTGTTTTGAGAACAAAACAGTAATTTTTTTGTATAGGCTATCTGCAAGCCATGCCCATTAAAATGAATAGAAATAAACACATCAAAACCATCACTATACCACATCATTAAGAACTAGAACTCTATGTTTCTTTAGATGCCTCTGCATAATGAAATTAAAAAAGATGTTGCTTTATAGAAGAGGTGTATGTGTTTAATCATGAATACTGAGGTCCTTTTTTGGTCTTTAGCATGCTGATGTCTGTCACTCTGTCATGGCTCCACTGCTTCTCTCTAATAGCATAACTATGGCCTCTGGTTTTGTTTTGCCACCCAAGCAATGAAACATATCTCCTTGTCTGGTTACAAGTAAAATATACTGAAGTTAGGTTGTTTTTTTTAGCTTCTACTCATTTAACAGGAAGTCATTATTCTTCTCTATTACTGTTGGCACAGAGCTGCTTATCTTCTCTTGATTACCTTAATTATCAAAGAGATACCTAGAATCACTCCAGAAGATGTTTGTTATTCCTTCAAAGAAATGATCTTAAAACATGGAAAGAGTGACACCCATTGTCCTGGAGATGTAAACGCACCCCCCTCAGCAGGAAAGAAAAGTGCTCAGAGTTTGGAGAGAAAAAATAGGGACTAAGGGACCCAAAGAGGACTTCAGAGAAGACTGACAATATTTATTAAATTTATAATAATGAAAAGTATGATAGCTCCTGTTCTTGAGTTGTTTCAAAATGATTTTACAAATTGTTTTAAATCTCTGCATCTGAGAATGATACAGCCTCTGTTCGGTATGGCTATCATTCGACTTTCTGCAAATCTAATCTGTTCTGCTGTTTGCATTTGGTTACAATGATTAGACAAAAAAAACTGCTTATCCTTGCAGTTTTAGGGGTCAGAATCAAACCTTATAAAGCTGCTGAAACCTCAGGCAAACTACGCTGAGTTTATCTGTAACTCCTCAGGCTGAAGGAGACGAAGCATTTCAACAAAACGTGACTTACTCATGGGGTTTTGGTTTTTTTTATACCTGAATTACTTGAGATTCATCAATTAAATTACAGCTTCCCTGGGTTTCGTAGATAAATCCTCATATATACCAGACAGATAGGCCTGTCCTCCTAAGTGATATGAAGGTTAGAAGGCAAAAAGAAATGCAGCCAAAACACTAATAAAACACCATCTAAACACACCTGTTATCTGATCACAGAAAACCCAGTGAGTGACTATTGTGGAGAAACTGATGTGGAACCAAACTTCTGACAAGCAAACAATAAAATATGTTTGAGAAAAAAAAGGAAAACATCTTAAAGTTTTACTGAACATTAATTAATTAAATATGCATTCAGAAAGTTGTAAGATTAAAGACCAACTTAAGCTTATATACCGGTTCTCTATTTTTAATGCAGATAAAGATGTTTAAAAGGCCTTAGAATTAATTATTGCAGCCCTTTTTTTTAAATCTAACTTAATTTTGAGTTCATGTATTCATTGGGGAGAAAAAATAACACAATCTTACACATGTGTAATGTTACATTACATTATTTTTATTATGAAGGACTATTATTGGTGCTTCTGCTCTCATTGCTTCTTTAAGAAGAACAGCTGTAATCATTTTCCTCTCTAATATTGCACAAGATTGGAACATCAATGGAGAAGCACATTTGACCATTCCTCTTTCTCTTTCCATCATCCTGAGGGTTGGATCCACTCTCATGTTCTCTCTTCTCACATCTCACCCTGTAGCGTTTAGGGCAGAGTGGAGGAACATTGACTTTGTAAATCAATTATCTCTTTTTTTCAGTTTTCAAGCAAATTTTGTTTTATAATTTCCTTCCATTTTGTTAAAAGGATGTTGAAAAATAGTTACTTTTTTGGATTCAATAAATTTGTTACGGATTTATCAAAGATTTCAGGGTGAAATTATTTTCCTGCAAAAAAGAAACATTATTGCACAACTCAACTTTTCAACCCGCAACTTGTCATTTCTAAGGTTGCGTCATTCTATTGTGCTTTTTGTAAATCACGTTCAGTTAGACATCTGTTTTATTAACATCATTTAATAGAAACCTTCAAAGTTTTCTTTTTTTTGTTGGCAATTGTCTGTTCTTTCAAATTTGTTTTATTTCCAGCCTCTGGTTTGAGCTGTTGGGTAAAAGTTCTCATTTTAGCTGTAGCGAAATGTGCTTCGTCAGGTGGTTGTGGGTGGATAACTTGGTTTAGACTCATGACATATTTCCCTCTGCAGAGGTTCCTATTTCCAAACATTGAATTTCCATTACTACTGATTTAAAAAAAAACACATTTAATGTAGAAGACAATAAAAATGGTAATTGGCCTGTACTTGTATAGTTCTTTTTCAAGTCAGGAGACTTGATAAAAGCTCTTAATACTACATTCAGTCATTCACGCTCACAAGTTACATTGTAGCCATAGCTGCCCTGGGGCTCACTGATAGAAGCAAGGCTGCCGTACACAGGGGCCACAGGGCCCTCTGACCACTAGTAGTGGGTCAATATAGGAATATATGAAGTGTTTTACCCAATAACACAAAACCACTGAAAGCTGGATGTTGGAGTGCTTTTTTTTTTTTTTTAGATTTGGCTATCTTAGCAGGATATCTATTGGTGCAGGTAACTATTACTATGCAGAATTATAAGGCAACTTAATTAAAAAAAATGATACCCATCTCAGTTGTTTTTTTTTCCATCAGGTAAACCTAAGCAACACAAAAAAACAAACATTTCTGAGATTTAAAAACAAATCAGTGACCAACATAGCTACTGTTCTTTATGATTTTCAGTCGTCCTTACCATATCGGCCATGTCCCTGAGTATCGTACACCTTGTGTTTTTAGATACTTCAGTAATCCTGCAGCTCTGAAATATGGTACAACTGGTGGCAAATGGCATCTTGGCAGCTTCACACTTTATATTCCTCAATTTATGTGCAGTTATTTTGCACACACACCCCCCCCCCCAACCCCACAAAACACTTCTTGCCACCCTATTGGTTATTTGCCATGAAACACTCAATTGTTCCTTGATAACACTTCTTAAGTTTGGCAATTTCAAGACTGCTTTTGACTTTTAAGAGTCTATCAAAATCTCTCTTCTGACCTATTTTGCCAGAGGAAGGGCAGTTGCCTAAAAATTATGTACACCTTACACAGGGTGTTGATGTCATTAGATGACCCTCCTTATTACAGAAATTCACATCACCTGATTTACTTAATTGGTTGTTTGCTTTCAAGCCAATACAGCTTGGAGTAGGAAATGTATGAAAAAGATGATGTGATCAAATACCTTTTTCCCCCTTAATTCATTTTAAAACATGAAGACATAAAAAAACAGAATAGGATTTAGTTGTCGGGTTTTTTTCACGTTTTAAAAGATAAAAGTACATACATCTGAAACCAGATTGTAACATTCATTATATACACTGACCAAACAGTATTTCCTCTTCTCACTGTCAAAAGTTAAATCAGACTAAAGCTCTCCTGTTTTGGCTCAGTTGAGATAATTGCAGTTATTTAGTTTTACTTGATGCCAAAATAACAAGAGAAAACTTTCTTTTTTGTTCTTTTGTTTGACCTTTTAATGTTTTATTTCTTCCTTTATATTCACATGTTCAAACTATCACCTTTAAACTTTATACTTTGTGACTTTTCATTTCTTTTTTTACAGGATTTAAATCAGTTCTTACAGGGGCTCACTTATAGTTCAGATAGCTGTTCTCCAAGACGTTGACCTTGTTGATCTGCTGTTTAATGAGAATCATGGTCTGTTGGAAGACCCATGTTTTCTCAAGCTTTGACTCCTTGCTGATACATATCAAATATTACTTCATAAAGGTATTTCCATATGATGTCATCTAATGTGTAAAGCACATCAGTCTATCCTGAAGCACAAAACTTCCACAACACGATGCATGAACAATCATTTTCTCATGCTTGTAAGTTTCCCCTTTTTTCTTCTCCCAAACACAATTATTGTTAATATGGCCTGAAAATCTCAGCTTTAGTTTTTTTAGTCTCCATCTCCAGAGGTAAAATTTTTGTTTTACAAATTTAATACGCCACTTCAGTTGAAGCTGTTATTACGAAAGCAAAAGCAAAACATCTACTGGGACGTTTCTGAAAATGGTCGGATTCAAAAGAGTGATAAGGCAGCATCTAGTCATTGTGAAAGTGCCCACTTCTCACCAAACAGCTGGATTTTGGCCACTTTGGAAATTTGGCTGACCAGCCCATAGGCAGGTTATTGTAGTATAAAAGACAAGTGTCTCTTTAGTTGTGTCTTCACATCAGAGACTAGCTGAGTGCAAACAATGCTGCGCAAGGTACTGCTGATATCTGACAGAATGGCATTTTTCAGTATTTCCTATTCCAAAAATATTTCTATTTCTTCATCTAATTATTTTTTCTATATCTTTTTTTTAGGTAAAGTTTGTGTGTGTGTGTTTTTTTTTTTTTAAACGGCTGTGTTTCACCTTTCCAGGGTATTACAGAGAGCTTTGGAGCAGCAATCCATGCATTAAGGTCCTCTCAGCTGACAGATGGTGTGATTAACAGGAGCAAAAGGATGATGTTGGACACCCTGGGTGTTGGACTGCTAGGAACCAGGACAGATGTCTTCAAAAAGGCTCTTAGGTACAGCCAGGTAAAGCGAGATGAGTCGAATTATTAGTTTTTCCAACACAACGTTCATCTAAGTCCTAATTAGGCTGAGATAATATGTGAGTTAAAAGCTGGGAGTTAAAGCTTCACTGTTTACTAAAGAACATTTTTGTTTACTTGTCTGATTGCAGATGTTCACATCTGAGTACAGGAGCAGCATTTGGGGAAGATCAGACTTAACTCTGCCTCCTTATTATGCTGCTTTTGTTAACGGCATCGCAGTAAGTTTGCAGTTTTAGTGTCTTTTGAAATGATGCCTCTGGCTCAAACCTTTCCACATTTTTTCATGTCAAAACCATGTTTTATTTCATTAGAAATGTTTAAAGTGTGGTTTAAATTGATGTGTTGGTATAAAATCTCAATAAAAAAGTAAGGTTTGTGGTTTTAACTTGACAAAATAAAGTGAATACTTTTGCAAAGCTCTGTATAATAAGGATCTTTGATAACGTCTGTGGCCTAAGGTTCACTCCATGGACTTTGATGACACCTGGCATCCAGCGACTCACCCCTCTGGAGCCGTTCTGCCTGCTCTGCTGGCCCTGGCGGAGACGCTGCCCAGCCGGCCTTCTGGTCTAGACCTGCTGTTGGCGTTTAACGTTGGCACTGAGGTGCAAGGCCGACTGATGAGATTCTCCAGGGAGGCCTATAACATCCCGGAAAGGTGGGAAATCTTGATGAATTATTACTTTTGGGCTAAAAACAAAAATGTTCATTCACAAGATTATTAAAAAGCACATTAAGCTGAATAAAGACTATAAATGATGCAGGAAGTGATTTACTGTTGCTTATTTGAAGAATCTGTGAAATAAATTTTGTTCTTCCATTTTTTCAATTTGTTTCAACCATAAACTTTATACATTTTTTGTCTGATTCCATGCGATGCTCTCTGCACAAAAAAATACAGGATTGTTGAGTGAAGCTAAGGGAACAGATCTTTTTTATTTTTACAGATAAAACTATGGTTGCAACTAATGATTATGCTGTTAATCAATCTATTATTTTATCAATCAAACAATTAATAATCTAATATCAAAAGGTTCCTTGAAAATTATAAACCAGTTAAAAACTAAAACTATTCCACTTGTAGAGTTTTGGATGAAGCATACTGTTGGACGTAAAAAGGTTTTTCTATTTTAAATGCAAAATGTTGATATTATTTTTTTTTTTTACAATTTTGGTAGAATTATAAAAGTCTGCTACTCTGTCAGCTAAAAGCGTGTTTTAGTCTTGATAGTCCAGGTGTGATTAATCAATTACTAAATTAAATTAATCTCAGTTCATCTAAATAATTGTTTTAGTCCAGGTAAAGTATAAGAATACCGTGTGTATTTCTATCCAACCCTCCTCAGTAAATGCTTCTAATAAACAACTCTTTCAGGTCTTTAGGAATATACTGCTACCAGCTTTTAACTTCTAGATAAAATATCAGTTTTCCAGTATTGCTGCAGATTCTCCTGTAGATTTTAGCTGTCTGTGTAAACAATGAATGCTTTGATCAAAGCTACTATCGTCGCTCAGCCTGTTTGCTTCAGGTTGTTGTCTTGCTTAAAGGTGAACCTCCACCCTAGTCCAAAGTGTTTCACTGTCCTTTAGCTTCATCTATTTTAACATGTTGCTCCAGACACCAGGCCTGGCTGAGGGGAGCGCTCAGAGTGAACTGCATTTAGTGCGAAACTAATAGGTTTTATGCTTGTATTTGGACAGAGAGGTTTTCTACCAGGTTTGCTTTATATCCTGTATAGTTTAACCTCTGAGGCCTTCAAAAAAAAAACTGCTGGATTCATACTGAAAACTGATGGCTTCTGTTTTTTTTTTTTTTTGTTTTGTAATTTTTAGGGTTAGTTGGTTGTGTCTAAATACAAATGCATGCCCACAACAAAACGATGACTCACTTGCCTATCCGTTCACAGTCATGTACCGTTTTCTGCTGGTCTATATTTGGGAGGTAAGCCTTGTCTAGTCCTCCACTAACCCCTTGTTTTGTTTGCACCCTCAGGTTTCATCCTCCCAGTGTTGTTGGAGTCATGGGAAGCGCCGCAGCCTCAGCCAAACTCTTCGGCCTGTCTCCTTCTCAGTGCGGTCATGCACTGGCCATCGCAGCCTCCTCTGCCGGGGCGCCTTTAGCCAACGCTGCCACTCAAACCAAACCTCTCCACATAGGGAACGCAGCTCGAAGAGGCTTAGAAGCTGCCCAGCTGGCAGAGATGGGACTGGAAGGAAACTTAGCCATACTGGACATGAATAGAGGGTTGGGAGTTTACTACAATGACTACAGCCCTTCTGCAATGCCAGACTGCTCTTCTAATGCCTTTAAGTGGATTTTGGAAGATCAGGATGTGGCGTTCAAGCGCATCCCCGCTCACCTGGCCATGCACTGGCTGGTGGATGCTGCTCTATCTGCCCGAGCAAAGCTCCAAGAGACAATCTGGAACTTTGACCTCAGCCAGATTAAACGGATCACCCTCAGAGTTCCTCCGTCCAAATACATCAACTGCCCCTTACCCAGCACAGAGCATCAAGCCAGGCACTCGTTTCAGTTCAACGCCTGCTCTGCCCTGATAGACAACAGAGTGACGGTAGGCTCCTTTGACCAGGATCAAATCAACCGGCCCGATCTGAAGGAGCTGCTTTCTAAAGTCGAGATTGAGACGCCTGCAGATAACCAACCGAGCTTCGATAAGATGTACTGTGAGGTCCAGATAGAAACGGCTCAGGGGGAAAGCTGCACAGCCAGGTGTAATACGTTTTACGGCCACTGGAGGAAGCCACTGAGTCAGCAGGACCTGGTGGAGAAGTTCAGCTTGAACGCATCTTCAGTGCTGAGTGCAGAAGGAGTGGAAGGAGTGGTGGATGTGATCGGGAACATCGAGAAGGTTTCAGACTGCTCTGTTTTGGGCTCGTATCTGAGAATGACCAGCAGTGCTCATCAGCAGGTGTACGGAGTGAGGATACTCTGACCGGAGAGAGTTTAATAACTGTGTGTCTATGTGTGGAAATCTCCTGAGAAAATAACAACCAATATAAATATTTATATATTTTATTTTGAAGTGCTTGATGTGAAATAAACTGTGATGCAAATGGGAGTTTTATTGATTGTTTTTAGAATAACTGCTGACCACTGACTAGGAACATTAGAACAGTGAAATAAAGCATGAAATAAAATGAAAAATCAACATCATTTGAGCGGTCATAATTAACCCCCAAAAAGCTAAAACTTCAAGAGTTTTTAATACATTTCAAACATCCTGGACATCTACAGAAGCAACTTTACAAATCTATCCTCCACCATCAGTTTCTAGGCCTCTACAATCTGGGTGGGATCAGGCCAGCTTCAGGACGCCCTGCACCATGGATCCGATCCCGTCAAAGATCTCGTGGATAGGAGCGTTGCACATGAAGGCGCAGGTGGTGACCAGCTTGTTCTTCTCGTCCACGTGGCTCTCGCCGACGCTCTTACTGACGTGTTTACAGCCCAGCTGGTTGATGGCGGCGGCTGTGCCGACGGTATCTGGATACCTAAACAGAGAGAGAAAGAAAAAAAGTCTAAAGAATTATCTACAACAAAATATTTTATCATCTGATTCTTCACCAGAAGAAAGAGATATTTTTAAGCTATTGGTCCACAAGAAAAACTTAATGCTCAATGCTACATTAAGCTTCTTATTATGTGATTCATAACAACGTGTCCCGAGTTAACCTTTTAATCATTTAGTTATACAGTTCTTTTACATCTTGGGAGCTTATCTGTTACGCTTTATTTCTTGAAGATCATCATTATTCCAGTTGGTGTTGGAGGCTAAAGTGCCCCAAGTGGTCAAAAGTTACACCGTGTTGCTTTAAACAGTGAAGAGGTTGAGTTCCACTGTTGCACTGAGGATGTGTTTAATGAATCAGGATGTGGATATTATAAATGATTATATGTCTGCCGACATAAAACCATCCCAGCAGCTTTTGCAGGTTCTTTAAAAAGCTTCTGCCAGACTTTTAAACAAGTCGCCAGGGTTTTCTCACAGCAAATTTCACTTACTTTTTTTCTTCTAACCACTTCCATGTTACATAAAAACAAAACTTTTGTGGCCATTTAGCCTCACGGTTCTGAACATTGAGGAGAACTTGGGGTTAAGAGTTTGGTTCTGTGGCACATTCATGTCTATTTGAGAGGAAGAAACAGGAAAAACAATTATTCAGACCTGCAGTTAAATGAATCTTCATTACCTTTTCATGAGGCTTTAGGTTGTTGAAGTCTGTTTTACAGTCAGGATTTGGCTTTTCCTTTATTCCATTGTTTTCTGCACCTTTAACTGTGTGAAGCTACTGAGACTCACTTGTCGTCTTTCTCGATGCCGACGGTGACCTCACACCCAGGAAGCACCTTGGCTGCCAGGACAGGTGAGATGCAGCAGAGGCCGATGGGTTTGCCTTCACCGTGGAAAGCCTGCAGAGCCGCCTTCACCTCCTCGTTTACAGAACAGTCCTTCCCCTGCACTGCCCAAGTACACAGGTTCTTGGCTGCCCCGAAACCACCTGAGAAATAACAAAACCAGAGTCTTTGGACTGAAACTTTCACTTCCACCCCTCCTTCAGGCCAACATCTGTTAGGAGGGAATGAAAGGAGGTCCGTGCGTTGCTCGACAAACCTGGGAATATAATGGCATCGTGGTCTTTGACGCTGAGCTTGGACAGGTCCTGGATGTTCCCGCGGGCCAGCCGTGCGCTCTCCACCAGAACGTTTCTCTTCTCCTCAGAAGGTTCGCCCTTCAGGTGATTCACCACGTGCATCTGGTCGACGTTGGGAGCAAACATCTGCACCTGAAAAAGCAGTTATCAGAGCAAACATTGTTCAACACTTGCTCACCCATACAAACACCTTAAATGAATACAGTGACATCAAGTCGATGAAAGAAAACTATTCATACAGCAAAGTAAACAAATACAGAGAAAAGCCATTCTGACTTTAAAGCTAGAGGGCAGTAAAACCATCCAACTTTAAAGGATGCTTTACTGCTAGAAACAGATAAGGTACCTATTTAACTGCATCATCAATTTAAAACTAAATAGAAGTTATAAACCAAATAATGACTGGAAATTTCATTCAAAACTTCTAACAAATTTGGATTTTTGTCATTGTATTGAAAAACTAATTCTAGATATTTGAAACGACAATTCTATTGATACGCCAATTCTTAAATGGGAGGATTTGAAATATTAGAAGATTTTCAATTAAATTTAGTAAAGTATTGCAAAGAAAAATATGTTGGAGTGATGAGGATAAAGAAACAATAAATAAATAGTAATCGGAATTGGATGAAATATACATAAATAAAGCAAAAGGTGCTTATTTAAGATCTAGAACTACGTCGCTCGAAGGAGGAAAAAAGAACAGTGCCTTCTTCTGCAACTTAGAAAAACGTAGACAGGAATATAATGCTATTAATAGTCTTATAATCGATGGATTACTTCGATAAAGTAAGTAATATGATTCCTGTTATTGATGATAACTTTAAGGAAATTTGTGAAGAGGAGTTGAGAATCGCTGAATTTGACATCGCTATAGTAAATATAGCGTCAGATGGACTCACAAATAACTTTTATAAACATTTCTGGGAGGTTGTTGTTTCAGGCTCTAGAAGAATGTGTTAGAAGAAAGGAACTCAGGGACACTATGAAACAAGGCGTAATTAAATTCATCCCAAAACTGGGTAAAGATAAGAAAAATGTAAATAATTTAAGGCTTATCACGTGGTGGAACACAGACTATAAGATCCAAACAAAAGATTTGGTAACAAGATTAAAAACTGGCTTATCTAATATAATTAGTCAGACACAATCCAGCTTTTTAAAGGGCAGATCCATCCATAACAACATCCGCCTGGTTCTGGACCTTATTGATTATGGGCACTTAGTAAGTTTGGTTGGTTGGTTTTATGCTGTTTTTAGATTTCCACAAAGCGTTTGATTCGGTGGAACATCATTTTATTTTTAAAACGTTGAGATACTTTGGATTTGGAAATAATTTTCTTAATATGATTACTATGTTAAACACCAATATTAACAGTTGTGTGTCTTTGGCAAAGGGCACATGTCCCAGATTCAATGTAGAAAGAGGAATCAGGTTGTAGTATCTCGCCTCTTATTTATTATAGTTACAGAATAGAAATAAAGAACAAATCCCTCTAGCTCTAAAGGACATAGTTGTTTTCGCAAGCCTCAGGGCTACAGCCTAATATAAATAAATGTGAAATTATGAGTATTAGTAAGTGTTCCGATTCTTCAATTTCCAATATTCCAGTTAAAACTGAAATTAAGTACGTAGGAATGTGAATTACTAAATGTAAAGCTACCAGCATAAAGAAAAATTTACAAGAAAACTTTAATAAATGTGGCAAAACCTTGAATAATTGGCTTCAGAGAGACTTAATGTTGTTTGGTAGAATATGATTAATAAAAACTGAATCCTTATCCAGGTTGAAGTTTCTGGCTTATTCCTTAGACATCCCTCCAAATCTCATAAAAAAGATAAACAGAATTAATTTTCATTTTATTTTGGAAAAACAAACACCATTACATCAGAAAAAGTGATTTGCTAAAAAATTATGAAGAAGGTGGTATCAAAGCAATTGATTTTGAAATTATGAATGGTACTTTAAAAATACGATGGCTTTAGTCCTTTTTAAAAAAATGTGATCTTATTTGATTTCTTATACCGTCGTTTATGTTTCAAAGTGTAGGTGGTATTGAGTTGCTTCGAAAATGAGATTTCGAATTATCTAAACTCCCCCTAAAACTCTCACATTTCCATCAACAGGTTTTTTTTTTACAGTGGAAGTTAATTTTCAAGCACAACTTCAGCCCTCATAAGGTCCCACTGTGGAACAACAGATCCATTCTATGTGGTAGAAGATCTATATTTTTACATGATTGGTGGAATAAACAAATCAGGTCAATTTCTCATTCAGTGGATGAAAATGGTGATATTTTAAGTTTGGAGGATTTTTTAAACAGGATTTATGGAACTGATTGTTCATTAGCAAGTTACAATAAAGTTTGACGTAGTATAACTAATGTCCTTTTTATGTTAGTTAAAAACAGCATGTCTAATTTCTCTATTCCAAGACTCCATAAGCTTCAAATCGAGCATGTGGACATTAGAGATAATAAATGCACCAATAGGTTCTTGAATCATTATTCTATACATAATATGTACCCTGGTCGAACAAAATGTACATTTCTCTTACAGAATTTTAACAAATCTATGATAATCATTGTTTTATGAATGTAAAGAAGTAAGAAACCTATGGAACCAACTTCGGATCTTTTTATCTTCTAGATCTATAAATGTGGACTTTAATTCCTTTCAAATAAAAGATGCATAATCTTAAAGCAAATAAATTTTCTGATTTAATGGAAGAATTTCAGTTAGCCCCCTCTTCTTAATAATTTTGTTTTGGTTTTTTTCTTGTTCTATCCTCTAATTCTATTGGAGTTAATAGGAGTTGTGATCTTATTTTTTTTTCTTGTAATGTTCATTTTTGACGTACTGTTTGAGATTGTCATTGTTATTCTTTATTTCAATAAAAAAAATCTTACAGATAAGGGAGACTTACAGTAGCACCACCTCTGCTCAGATGGACCAGAACAGCAGATGCCTCATGGATTTCACTTCCATCGTAAACCCCACAGCCTGCCAGCACCACAGCTACACGTTTAGCCATCTGGGAGGAATAAAAGTTTTTATTCAGAGTCTGGACCGAGCTGAGAGTCAGCAAGCTGCGGCCGCTGTGACGGAGAAGGCTGGAAAGCATGGCGGACTCAGAGCAGAGGAACCCCCCTTTCTATCATCTCTTCGTCGTCCGTATATTTACAGGGGGAATTATGGCGTTCAGGCGTACTCTTTACACATTAGCGCCCCCAAGTGTTTAGCTAGGGGCATCACCGCAGAACTTTCAGGAAAAAAGGCAGAACGTGACTGTTTTTTGGTTCATCCTTAAAGCATTACTTTAGTAATTTTTGTCTAAGAGACATCTACAAGAAGCGAGATAAAGCAAAAAGGATATGTTTGGCATATACATAAAAATGTGAATTTTTGTGTTGTGTTTTCCTGCTTTTTGTTTTGCAACAAAAAAATAGAAGTCATGGAAAAAATTGAATGACATTTTTTTAATGTCTCAAAGTGGATGAGTTCAGCTGACATATTCTGGACGCACCAGTCATAAACTACTTTGTTTACACTAGAATCTTCAATCTTCTTTTCATTTTCACACCACATCATAACTTTAAACTACTTAAATAATATAATGTATGTCAAATAATCTAAGTATTCAGAAGTTAAGAACCCTAAATTTTTGTTGTATATTCGATTTTTTCTTATTTATATGTATATCCTATATAGGTTTTACCCCTCATAAAAAAAA
>JAUZNJ010036257.1:0-11924 GCA_034780135.1 Jordanella pulchra
ATTGAGCCACTTTGGGGTGTTTTGGAGGAGCGAGTCAGGAAACATTTTCCTCCACCAGCATCACGTCGTGACCTGGCAACTATCCTGCAAGAAGAATGGCTTGAAATCCCTCTGACCACTGTGCAGGACTTGTATATGTCATTCCAAAGACGAATTGACACTGTAAAAAGGAAGCCGCAAAAGGAGGACCTACCCCATACTAATAAGTTATTGTGGTCTAAAACCAGGTGTTTCAGTTTCATTGTCCAACCCCTGTATCTTTAATGGTTCTGGAGTTAGAACCAGATGAAAACTGCCATTACGAGGAAATAGTTTCTCGTTAATAACTTTTAAACTAATATGGATATCAAATTGATTCCAAATGCTAGTGGTATATTTTCCTGGTCATGGAAACTGAATATAGTGTAAACATACATATACAGTTGATAGTTTTTGTTGTACCAATAATTACCTCTGCCAAGGAGGTTATGTTTTTATTGGTGTTTGTCAGTGTTCAAAATAACTTGAAAAGTGTTTGGCAGATTTTGCTCAAATTTTCACAGAAGGAGTGTATTATAACTGTTGACAAATGATTAAGGTTTGGTAATTATCTGGGTCCGGTGTGAAGGTGGAAGTCACAATATGTAGGGGGAATGAGCTGCTAGGCGGAGTGCTTTTCTAGTTGGATATGTATTTACAAGTTTTATGTATTTGGAGAAGGGAATCTTTGCACATTCTTCGAACTGGATCGAGAGTATCTTGGTAGAGACTATTTATAGAATTTAGGAGTTTGACTATTTATAGTCTGGAGTTTGACTGAAAAAAACTTATTTATGAATATGTTTTTATATAACAGAAGATAAGCATCTAACAGGCTTACGTTAAGGACTACCCAGTGTTTCGCTTTATCTATTCTCCCGTCAATCTAACTTGATGAAAAACACACATGCATCATAATGCTGCCACTTCCTTGTTTTAAGGTGTTTTACAAAATAACATGCAGGATTGGTTATCTGTTAGTACAGCTAAAAAGTTCAATTTTGGTCTTATCTGACCTGAAGAGTTTCTTCAACATTTTTGCTGTGTCACTTTGTAGCCTTAAGGAAGTAAAACAAAGAAACAAAAAAACAATATTATCTTTTAACCTTCTCACTCATAATCAAGAAATAAAAACATACACATAGAATATTAATTGATATTTATTGTAGAAGTGGCTAAAACATGATTTGTGTGCACTTTAGAGAGTGGAGTCAAAGAAGTAATGAAATAAGCAGTGGAATGATGAAGATAGTGGTGCAGGGGACTGCAGTCAGAGGATGAAGGATTGACACAGAGAACTGTGATGAACCAAGGCAAACTGACCAAAAACATTTGACAGCCGAGTCAACAAACAGCTTTGATTCAATGTTTCAAAATTCACCTTTGGGTGTTATTTTGTTTCCTTTTTTTTTTCTTCACTTGAACATTTTTAATCTTACATCAAGGTCGTTTTTTTGGATTGCTGAAATTCCATACCAAATTCCAAGAGCAGGACAGCAAACAGCCTTCCAGCCCCAAAAAGAACTCCCTGAGAAGACAGCAAATATGTGTGATTCGACAATGGTGATATTCCCTCCGCACCTGCAATGACTTTGAGGAGACGGTTGGGGCTCTGGTGGTATTAGAGGAAGGGAGACTGATGAGGGTGGTGATTGTGTGGATGCTTAGGCTATGCTGCAACACGGTGGATCCATGGCAAGCAAACAAGGTTTCAAGGTGATCTTTGCTGCAGGAATAGAAGTGGGCCCACATTTCAGTTGTGTCTTTTGTCCCATGACCTTTCCGAGGGGAAGCTATTTGGCTCTGCTAGTGGCTGCCTAGCAGGTTTGGAACACTTGTGGAGAATTTCCTTCAGGGTGCCAAATGGTTCTGCTGCTGAGAAAGCCGGGTTGTGGATTTGATCAGCTGTGTCATAAACTATCACAGCTGACTGGTCAACAAAACAAAATACAAAATATGTGAGTCCCCACAAAGTCGCATATTCCTGAAAAATTTGTCTTACAATGTCCTCACAAAGTAACTTACTTGGGCACAGATACACATGTCTACACTTAGGTATTCAACAAATAACCCAAAAAGTTTGAAAGTCATAAACAAAGGTTCACACTTATATAACTGAACTAAATGGAAATAAACATTGGTTGATCTAGTTTTACTTATCGGACCAATTTTGATATTCTTAAATCAATATTGGCCAATACCGATACAATGCTGATATATATTGCGGATATTTAGTAAAAATACAGAATAGAAGAGAAATGCTTCTATTGTCTCATGCAGTGATGAAAAGTAACAAAGTATATTTAATTTATTACTGTACTTAAGTACTTTTATGAGTATCTTTAGTATTTTCTTGAGGGGGTACTTATAACTTTCACTTAACTACATTTCAAAGTCAAATATTATACTTTCTACTCTACTACATTTCTAGGAAGCTACTAGTTACTCGTTTCTTTTGGCTCAGCTTAGCTTTGTAATCGGCTCTTGCTGTTTGTCTTTTTTGAAATGCAATTGGCCACATTATGTTTTTCACAAAGTGTATCCATAACAACAGGCATACTGGATGTTTTAGTTATCTCTCTTTTTTAACACACCTGGGTCAAATGGTAGCTTGTTAGCAACCATATGCAGAATGTCTGCAACAACATGCTGAGGAGGTAGTAATTACCTACAGGGAGAAGAACTAAAACATGCAAGATAGCAGCCCTAGAGTAATGAATTTGGATACCACTGTTTTAGGGATTAGCATGACATTCCACCAATGTGAGAAACCCAGTGGAGATATTATTAGTAGTTGTCATGTGGCCAAGTTGTTCAGTAGGATGAGTTCTCAAAGCTGAGCTGTAGTTTCTTTGTAGCAATAGATTTACCTTTTAACTCCTGTTCTACATGAGAAGAAGCAAGAGACTTCTGATTTATTTTTGGTGTGTTTTTAAATAATAGTAATGAAAACAGCTTTAGTTTTTTTGTGGCATTTGTATACTAAGATTAGTAAAATTATTACTAAAGAAAACATAAATTAAAAAAACCTCAACATAAACATGTAAAAAACATAAATTTAATGCTTTTTTCCCCATCCATCCATCCATCCATCCATCCATCCATCCATCCATCCATCCATCCATCCATCCATCCATCCATCCATCCATCATATGATATCTTAAGATTGTGTAAAAAAGATGAATAAATAACCAAATAAATTCATACCATAATTCAAGAATGATTAATGGAATATTCAAGAAAAAGGTTCATAGGACTATGTAGTAAAGGATTTAATATTTTGCTGAATGTTGACTTTTCAAAATAACAGAAAAGCAATGATTGTCAAAAACAAATGATTTACTCACATTTCTTATAATTATTTTTTGTGAAAGTAATGGGAAAGCAGCTCATGGGGGAGTGCATTTAAAGGTACTGTATTTTGCTAAATATAAAACACCTTAATAATTCAAAAACACTAGTTGTTCAAAAAAATATGTCGTCATCCTATTATGAATACTGTTTTCTAATAGCAAAGAAAGGCTTTACAGATCATGGCCCCGTGAGGCAAGTCGACTTTTAATGAATTAGGTTCATTTGAAATGTAAAGATGAAAAGTTTCACGTCCTTCCTTAGATGCCTGGTTTCTCTCATTAGCTTCTTAACCAAATTCACAGTAATTAAAGGTGTTGAAATTAAAAACCAGTATCCACTTGACAGCAAAACAGAAATGGTCAAAATTTTCAAATTTTCTGTACAACTGTGTATAAATTCAGGCATTTAGGACTAAGTATTTTCCTTCATTCTCATAACAACCAGATTTATGGAGTGCTGAACTCATACTTGAGCTGTCAATAGATTATCCCACCTAAGCTGCAGATCTCTGCAGCAGCACACTGCATATTCTACATTCAGATAAATTAGCTTACCTTTGGCTGCCAAGATGAGAGTTTAAATACCCTTGATTCTCCGCTTTGTTCCAATGCCTCAGTTACCAATTAGTGAGTCTAAAAAGAAGTAATTATATGTGGCAGTAATTATATTAATCTTTATGTCAAACAGAGAAAAAGATGGCTGACACACATTCTGAATTCTATACAAGAGATGTTTAAAACCAGAGGCTATGATAGCATTTGTATGATGATACAGCAGGTGCAGAGGTGCATTTTGGGATATCTAAGGTACATTTGGGTGCCAAATTGTGCTGCATGGATTGTTTGGGTGATGTAACACACAGCTGTTGTTTTATTTCCAATCTCTGCACTGATCTCCCTGATAGTGCTGGATGACAGGAAGACTCTACCATGGTCTGAGTCCTTTCTGTCATCAGAACAAGAGCAGGTAAGCAGAACAGTAGCGATAGTTCCAACAAGAGGAGCAAATAGTGGTAAATGATAAGGATATCACGCCACCATTCCGTTGATGCGTGGCAGAGATTTTGCTTTGTAACACATTTTCTGTTCAGCCAGTTTTTGTTTTGTTGTTTGTTTTTTAAGTCAATGGGTTCAAGAAAAAGGGAAGTAAGATCCATTAGTGTGAAAGTCTGAGTAAAGTTCAAAGTCTGATTTATTTTTAAACGTTGAATCTAAGGTCACTGAATTTGTAACTCGAGTCCCACTTGATTCACATGACCAGAGTCTACAGCTCTAGCTCTTAGAATGAATTTTAATATTCACTAAGACTTTGTCAATAAAGAAATAGAGAAATACTTATGACTTTAGGACTTTTGAATTAAAAAATATGATAAGGTATCTGAAATAGGACTGCATCCCTATTAATAAGGTAAAGGATATCTGTAAACCTATTAGATTAAATTATTACTGTTTTTTCCTCAAAACTGATACATTTAACCTTTGATCTGCTCTCCTGTGGTCACTAATTTATCCTTTGGAGCAATACAAATAATAAAACACCGGTGTAAAGAAAGCCTAGTGGACCTAAGCAGATAACAGGCATATGAAATATAAAGCAATAAATGCCAATAATGCATGATAGTAAGTATATTTATATTACAAAGGTTAAAATATGCATCCATGTTAGTGTATCATTCAATGTGGATGGATGTAGTTTTGCCAGCTGGAAGTCCATTATTGTTTACGTTTAGAAAAAAAACTTGTTGCGATTCTTAACATTTTTTGCGCGTGTCATCTATTTAGACTTTTCACGGTTGACCAATTTTGAATCGCAGTCTAATAAGATTAGTGGCTCTTTTATGCAACGTTAATATTAATGAGAATGTGCTTTAACCTCTGACATTTTTTGAGATATAAAAGTTGAATGTTAAGAGCCATGAGTGCTGATCTGATAAATCATTCACCCTACCAACTGTTATTAACTTAAGTGTCCTTCAGCCTGAATGTGTTACTGATGAAAGATGAGAGCTGATTTCAACAGCATTTCTCGCAGACGGGAAATGTGTTATCTGGATTGAGAATATAAGTGGTGCAGCCAAGCATAACATGTAGAAACGAGGTTCCCCAGGATTGTTAAACTGTTATATAATTCTGACGTTTCGTCTACAATCAGGCCAGACTTTTTGACTTAGAATAGAAACTTCTTTCCCTTTTTCCTACAAATCCAGAAAGAGGTTTTCAGTGTTCTGAAAAACACAATGTTTTGGCTTCCAATTTCAAACAGGTTGGAAGGTGCAGGGAGTCGACCCCAGCTGGAGCTATGACTGCTGGGAAGTTATTTCAAGGCTGTGGACTTTCTGTTTCCTGCTTTGCTTGTCTGTAAATACTCCAAAAATTAGCTACTAGCTCAGAAACTAGTCAGTAGCAAGAACTACTGATTAGCTGTTGCTGCTTTCTGTTTAGTCGTCTGTCAGCTTTGTTCAAAAGTAGGATTTTTTTAGCTACTGGTCTACAAAAAAAAAAAAACATTCAGTTTTACAAGAAAAGACTTGATTATTTTCCAGACTATTCTTTTCCATCTACTTCTTGTCGCATTTCTGAATCTATTCTGACCTGTTAAAATATCAGCACTGATCCCTGCTGATTAAATTCTGCTGATCGTCAATACATAGAGTTATTAAAGTGTGTGTTTGGGAGCACACATGTCTGTGTGAGGCAGAGAGTTCCTTTCTTTTTTTTTTTTTGATGTGAGCTACGGTGTCGAAATCTGCAGTAATTAAAGACATCCATCAGATTATGACAGAGGTGCTAGGGAGCGGTGGATTGTGGGACCCAAAATGTGAGCAGCTTAACCAAGACAGCAGACACAACCTGAAGATGTTCCCCCAGAAAGGAATTTCTTACTTCCTTATGTGTCATGATTCATTTAGAAACTATGTGTGGGATTTACACAGTGATGCTGGATTTCAAAGATGCTGAAAATTGCTCTGCTCTCATTTGGACTCTTTACACTTTTCTTGTTGCAATTTTGTTTTATCAGTGTGAACAGCTGAGTTTGTACTGCAAACACTGTAAAAAGAACTTCCTGAACTTTAGATGTTTGTTAGTGTTTGTTGTGGACACAGTCATGTTTTACATGCATGCATGTCGGCTATATATTGAAAGGAGAGTTGTCGATGGTTTACACATTGACATTCAACTACCTACATGTGGGTTTTCTATTTCTGGACTTCTGTTTATCAGCACCTGCACCAAATGTAAATTATTTTCCTGGAGGATATAAATGTTACACTCAGGCTGTTTGTGTTGGAGATACTTTTAAAGAAACTCTACATAATTTTTTGTTGAAGAGCAATAATAATAAAACAAATATCCACAGTGAAAGCATATCTAATTGGATTTTGGCTCAAGGCCTATTTTCTCTTTAAATAAAGTCATCATGCTTAGAAATAACTAATATGAAAACAAACTATAATCAAAAGCTGATCTGAGCTTGGGGTATTTTACAGTGCTTATCTTGTTTTATTAATCCTTATAAGAGGAACCGCTACGATTTCACTTTTGAGAGATAATTGACGGACATGGCAGCCCTTAAATTAAATGTTGAACAACTGATCTGAGGAAGGAAGGAAATGTTAGGCTGAGAAAAACTTCTTTAGCTGGAAATATCTGTAAAATATGCTGTGAATTTTTTCTTTTGGTTTTTCTTTCTTTCTTTTTTGCAGGGTATTTGTTGTGTTCCAGTTTATCTGTTTTCATTTGTCAGTGCTCAAGTTAAACCTGTTTCAGAAGATGTTTTTACAGTAACTTGTGTCTATGTTTGGACTTTGTTTTTCAAGAATTGTATTATAAGGGTTAAGTTACTGATATATGGATTAAAAGGAAAGGTCAAGTAAGTTTGAGTAAGTTAATGTTTTATCTTTTCTCCTAGAGACTTCTTAGTAACATAGGAGTTCCATATCACCCCTATAAGTGACACCTTCATATAGTGAATCAATGAGTAAACTGGGATCTGATCTAAACTTGTTGCTCACATGCAAACACCTGAAATCGATCAATCAGCGGCACTCGGCTGATCGCCCACAGGGTTAAGTCATGTTCACTATAACAGCATCTGGTGGACTTGGATAAGTGGACCCACATGCAAAGAATGAAACTGAAAAATAAATATAAAAAAATCTAAGCAATATTTTTTTTCTAAATAATATTTTAATTTGGTCTTAACCAGAAGTGAAATCAAACTTTATAGCCTTCAGTTAAATGCGGCATGTAATTGCTATGAAGGGTTTTATAGAGTAAACAAGCTGAAATTGCTGGTTGGTTTGTATCCAGCCTTGCCTGAGACTTTTAATGTTGACTTCCAACACCTAAGGCTTATTGCTTATCGTAAAATATTCCACATGAATGAAAAGCAAAGAGGGGAGTGCATAATACACACTATTGGTGAATTCAAACATATTTAAAATCTCTTTATTTAACTTGGGAATTTTAATAAAAACCAATGAGTTGTAACCCAGCTTGGAGTTTACCAGCACCACTGCCTGTTGTGGTACAAACTCCCGATATTAACAAGCAGATCAAACAAACCTCCGTCTACCAGTTAGTGAAGGAAAATATTATCA
Source organism: Jordanella pulchra (assembly GCA_034780135.1). Lineage (NCBI taxonomy): Eukaryota > Metazoa > Chordata > Actinopteri > Cyprinodontiformes > Cyprinodontidae > Jordanella > Jordanella pulchra. The sequence goes on from JAUZNJ010036257.1 coordinate 7,973, forward strand.
TGTTTATAAGAGAAAACTACCATTAAATAACAGGTATCCTGTCTAAAAGTTAACATGCTGAAAAATCTTTAAATAAACTAAACCTTCACATTTTCCAAGCAATTCCTTTGAGGTTTTGGGAAACAAAAATATTACTAAGGACTAATGAGGATTATTTTAAAAGATTTGCATATTTTTTTTTTGTTGTATCTGCATCAGCTAAATTGTGCATGAGTTTGCTGATTCATTTGTGCATTCAACAGTGAAATTCATGCATTGCTGCTCGCACCATTTGCTATCCAGTGTTAATGTTCTGTTTGGTTTGTTAATAAATGTTACTCTTTTTTTTGCATTGAGATGTGTGGCACAACTATTATTATTATTATTATTGAATATCACATTACAAGAACAATCTAAAAATAAGTAAAAAATTAATGAAATGATTGTATTTATCCTTAATTTGAGTTAAGTAAATAAAATGATCTGCCAATGGAATTTGTATTTTTACTCCATTATATATTATGCACTTAAAATAACACAATGTAATTTTTTTATCTTATCTGCTTAATTTAAAAAAAAGTGCAATTCTTTTAAGAACAATTAGATTTCAACTCTTTGCAGTGCAGGCATGGGTTAACCTACCAAAAGCCAGATTGATATGTGTAATTTATTCTGAATTCTACACCTGTCCATCTGGAAATCCTCCTTAAAAGCGCTTGCAAAAGGGAGGGACATTCAGTATAATTCTTCGAGGTGATTGGGTACCTGACTCCCATGTTGAGTTTTTAGCCAATCACAGCAGCAGTGGAAGCTGTGACTATCAGTCTTGGGTTGTTTAACGGAATTAACTGATAAATCAAACTCTTACCAAATCTGGTCAGGAGGAATGCGCAAAAGTCTTTCCCATCCACCAAGGTAAAAATAGCATCCTTTTGCTTGTTTTTGAAAAAGAAATGGAGGATATTCCAGCTAAAACAGGTGCAGCCATGTTTGTTTAGATTCAGCCTTTCGCCTCTAGTTGGCATGTTGACGTCGTTCACTTCACTGCATTTCATCGGTCCAAAACATTTCTGTATCGATCCAAATGCTTCTGCTGGCTTCTGTCAAGTTGTATTTTCAGGAGTTTGTGAATTCATAACTTTCAGTACAATTTATCTTGCTTGCAAGTTCTAGCATCGGTTAGACTGATGTCAAAAAAATCAGCATCGGTATCGGCCGTAAAAAGATACTCTTGCTCCATCTCCAATTTCAAAACCTACAGATTCTTCATTTTGTGTTGGATAGTTATGTGTTCTGTTCCAGTGTGCAGAGAATGACCCAGCTACTGAAGTATGCTGCAGTTTGTTTTTATGTGTTAGTTATATGTTTGAAATGATTTCTATTGCACAGTCTCTGTTCTGTATTCGGGTGTAGCACTTCCATGTTCATCCTATTGGATATTATAGGTAGATCAAGTTTCAGCTGGCTTTCTCTTGCTCTCATTTCATTAATTACAAAAAAGAAACTGCTGTGTAAAAAGGTCATATCCACTGTAACAAAAGCATCTCACCTATTCGCTGCAGCACATTTTGTTCTATACGTTTTACAGTAATGGTCAGGTTAGTGGTCAGAGTACATGACCTCATTACTCTCTAATAAAAATGATTAAACAGCACAGAGTCCAATAACTAAAGAAGTGTTTAGTTAGTGTGTTAGATGTGTATTATTTAGTGATTTATGTAGATGAGTTTTAAACCTCTGCCCATTTCCAGTCATTCAACACTGAGACAGTATCATGTTTTGAAGAGCTATTATACCAGAGGTGTTTGTTTACCTGTTGCCACAGCTGCAGCTTCCTCCTAGGGGTGTGGTCAGGACAGAGCATTGCAGACGCACCTGTTTGCAATCTCCTAATGCACCTCTGATTATCTAGAGAGTTGTGTAAAGACCACCTGATAGTCAGCTTTGCTGGTTATAAATCAAGTGTCTTCAGAACTTCCATTTAAGTAATCCAGTGTCCTGTTTTTTGTTTTTTTCAGAGCAAAAGGTCTAAAGACTCATCTGATATTGCTCTAGACTCCTCAAGAAAATGAACCATGTGAAGCTTCAGACTACAGGTGCTAACATTCCTCAGGTTCTCCATAGGATCTCCTGGATGTCTCCCCTTTATTCATGTGTGTATACACGCAGCAACCTCTCTGTCTTTCTGCTTCGTCTGTCTGGCAGATTCAGAAGGCTAAATAACCCAAATACTGATTATCATCTCTTCAATAAACAAAAACTGTTTACTTTTCCTAAATTTATTTTATCTTTTTTGCATGAGGGTCAGAATTTCACCCATGTTAATGGCAGAGTGAGTATCTGTATTTTTCTTTTATAACTGTAAATTGCAATGTACAAATCTTCTCATTTATGTGTAATAAAATTGCAACCAAAGTGGAACTCATGTGGCCTGGACTATTTTACTTGAATTTTGCCATATCTCTGATGTGCACAACAAGTGACACTTTCTTCAGCTTTGATGGTAAGACATATGAGGGTGTGACTTTACTGGAATGCATTGTTGCCCAAGTTTTCAAAATGAAAACTACATCTCTGTGACCATTTCCCGTAAGCTGTGGTGCAACATTTTTTATGAATGAGAGGTCTCACACTTTTATTGTAGGTTTTACAAGACAAAACTTAATTGGAACTAATACTCATTGCAAAAAATGTACTGAAAGGTTATCTGCTATCGTGTTTAGTTTGGAAGATAAACATACCTTTGCTCTTCAGGAGCTAAAGGTTTATGCACAGATGTTATGGTTTCTGTTCAATTTATTTGGAAAACTACACATTTCTGCTTCAGGTGCAGTGCATGTTGTGTGGAAAAGTTCAAGTGGACTTGCGTCATTGCACTTGGCGGAAGCCTGCATACCCACCCCTTGAGGAATCTCCTGTATAAAGCAAAGTCATGCACGTACTGCATGGATCTTTACCCAGTCTAATGATGCAGGTCTCTGCAAAGTGCTCATCCAATGGTTTAAGTTTGCTGATACTGTTTGCATGGCACTTTTTTGCAGCTCCTCCTCCACTCACCAAACCCAAATTTTACCAATATCTGATTCAAGGGTGTAGAAAGCATGCTCGACTTGCCAAGTTTACGCAAGTCTCTCTTCTAAGTAAAAAAAAATAAAATAGAATGTTCCTCATTCTTTATCTTATACCTTCATGTATGAATTCTATTAAGCTGTCTCTGTCTTGGAATTTATTAAGGAAGTGGTATGTGAAAGTGTTCTGCATGAATGAAAACCCAAAATATCTAGAGGAACATTTTGTTTTACTTAGGACATGCTTCGTCATGGATGTCCTGCTAAATTAGAACCTAAGAAGACACGACAGATCAATCCTTGTGACTTAATCTTTCTGTTATTTTGAAACCACTATTTATAAAATGATAAAACCTAATTATGTGTATGTGAATCAAGGAGTGTTGTCAGATTTTTTTTTTACTCAAATGATTTAAAAAAGCAAAGAATCTTAAAGGAAACACATTTGCTTTATAGCCAACATGTTTTTTATGGTGATCTCTCTAGGCCTTTAGATTTTAAGTGAACCCACGTCAACAGCCGTGCACAAGAATAGAAGTGCATTTATTTAGAGGTTCATTTAGATTTACTGTGTAAAAATCCTTCAGCATTCAGATCCCCATAACCGAGTTCTTTTTGAGATTAAAACTTATTTGGCAATGCATTATGGCTAAGATATGTGGCGCCATCTAGTGGTGAAAGATTAAAAATGAAGATAGTGTCAAAATAATTGAATGAATTGGAGAATTGTAAGTGTAATAAGTCAAATATAAATAAAAGACATGACCTTATTTCATTATTAACTAAAAGTATACTAAAGTCACTAACAGTTGCCCACACACTTTACTGAATGTATTCTATCTATCTATCTATCTATCTATCTATCTATCTATCTATCTATCTATCTATCTATCTATCTATCTATC
>JAUZNJ010036258.1:0-11923 GCA_034780135.1 Jordanella pulchra
TATCTATCTATCTATCTATCTATCTATCTATCTATCTATCTATCTATCTATCTATCTATCTATCTATCTATCATAGACTTTGCTACAAGATCAATACCAGTTACAAACATAGTTCCTAACCAATTATGTCTGGTAATAATGCAGAAGTGTGGTGTGTGTGTGTGTGTGTGTATGGGGGTGAGGGCTGTTAAATCACCTGCAGTAGTTTTTATGTTGAGAATTTGGCTTTGCTCTCATATGTCCGAAAGCTGAGGGTGTCTTTAGCGGTGAGTACTGGAGCTCGTAGGTAGGTTGTGCTGGGTGGCTTGTTCAGGTCCTGAAGGATCTTACAGGAGTTTCCCTTGTTACTTGGATCCAACATTGAGTTGGATGCATGATTGACCAGAGGGATGGAGTTGCTGTGGACAGTGGTGGGCCTAGTTGGTTTACAGGTAAGTCTGCAGAGAGATTAACTGGAGGTGATGCACCACTTTATGGGTCAAGAGGAGCACAGACTCAACAAGCATTTAAAGCATTAACTTTGTGATATCACTTGGAGACTAAATAAACTCTTTGTAGGGCAACAATCAGGCAAAGAGACACCATGTTGCACCCCCCTAAAAGTGTGACATCTGGATAAGTGGAGAGAGACAGGTAAACAGCTGGCTGTCAGCTAGGCCTAGCCCTCACAACAAAGATCCAGGGGTCACAGAGAGGGAAGAAACCCCTCAACACCACTTAGAACAAAACACTGACTGTTAGAGCAGAGAAAGTGAGCCCTTAGTTTTATGGCCTTCAAAGACTCAAGAGTGAGATAAAAATCTGTCTATTTATCTGGACATATTTGACAATCTGAAATGATACTGGAAAGTTCATTTATTTTGGATACACAATTTATTTATTGAAATAAAAAGAAATGGCACACAAATTGAGGTTTTCAAGCTTTTATTTCAATTAATGGCGATGCATTTTAACACTTATCTTCAATGCAACATTTAGGTTAGACAGTATAATAGATACTTTATATATAGAAAATAATATCAATACAATAAAGTTGGTTTAAGAAAGGATTGTTATTTTCAAAATGTTCCCTTATATCCTGCGGACAAGCGTATGCACATACAGTCATGCATTTAGATAAACCTTCCCTATGCAAAACCAGGAAGCCGAATTATGCAGCTGAGAAGAATATTTCTTTAGATATCGCAGGCTTATATGAGATAGAGCTTAGCTGTTACAGTGAAGTTTGTATAGTTTCGTCTCACTGAACACATTATAAGTGCCCTAAACAATCTTAAAATAATAGGGTAATTAACACTGACTTGGAACATCCTCTTCTATCTATAGCTCCTGTCACTGCAGCTCTTCGTCATTCTAATTTAAAAGTAATGCTAGTTTAGTCATTTAGCCCACACCCCGCCTTAATAACTCTGGTATGTTCCAGCTTGGAATAAATGGTTCGTCAGTACCTAAGGATAAAATAACCTCTCATGTTTCCCAAGCACTTTTGACACATAGTCTCTGGGGTACAGGTTTTAAACATTTGGTGGAGACAGGATATAAACCTAAAGAGAACTTGAAATGATTTGTTTGTATTTGTTTGCTGTTAGCTACAGCCTAAGCATACAGATGAATAAAAACGATTTATTTTTCTGTGAATGTAGCTGTAAATGTTGACACAAGAAATCCTTAAAGTTCTGTGGGTTATGACCATATCCCTTTCTCTGAGATCACTGAAACAACAGCCTTAAAGGGAGCCGCAGGTCATTTCACCAAGAAACAAGATCTCAGCATAACAAAATGGTTGATGAAGCATGATAACTTGAGGTCAGTAGGTCAGACTATCCTCTGCTGGTGTTCCTGTAACATACAACGTTAGGGTAAAGTCACGGTCTAAAAATCAAATTTGTCATACAGTTGAAGACTAGCAGGTCATTAAAACTCCAGAAATACACACCTAACCTTTTCCTGCTTACAGCCTCGTTAAAAAAATACTGACCACAAATGGACTTAAAACATCCTAACCGCAAAGGCAGTAAGGAGTTAATAAATTTCAGTGTTTTATCAAATGTACAAAACCCTCCTGAAAGTGTAAAAAAGGTAAAAATTTCAGCATCTGTTTTATTTTAGTTAGTATAACCTATGAATATATGTGGCTATTGTAAGGTGAAATTCTCGTTGTTAAATACCTACTTATCTGCTTATTGAAACAAGTTCAAAATTGAAAAAAAACCCTAAGACAAATAAAAAAAGCAATTTCTCCTTTTAGTTCATAAATAGAGTAAAATATATGACAATAGAGACTGAAAAGGTTATCATTTCAAAGATTAGACCAGCATGAGCCCCCTCCAGAAATGTATGTTGTGTACAACTGTGAAATTAATGAAAATTGCAAATAATCCCCAAAGGCAGGAAAATAAAACAAAGATTAATGTAACTTTAAAAGTGTACAATTTTATCATAACTTTCAACAACAAAAAAACCAGCACAGATATTATCTGATAGACCAATGCAAATTAGTTTATTATTGTGATATGAATAGAAAATAGTACAGTTTTAACATTTTCTATTAAAAAATGTAACATTTTACTAGAAAACTGACCATCATTGACTTTCATCCTCTTCACTCAGATGCTTTAAAATAAAAATCTATTATTCACCGTAAAAAACACGCGCATAGAAAATAGAGTTTGCCTGTGTAAATCCTCAGTCATCTGGGCAGGCTTGAATTTTTTTGTGTTTGCATCTATGCAGGACTCTTGTCTAATTCAGTCAGCTTGCGCCAGAGCTACCTGTTGTTGGAGAGCTTATGTTTTTAACTAGCATGGAGGCCAATCCTCCTAAGCACAGTCAAAGTAAGAATCATATTCCAAATCAATGACCTCCTGAGTTGTTGGTGTCTGTTGTTATGTATGGGTTTTGTGTTTTGCCTTTGAAAGAGAGTGAAGGAAGCCATCTTACTTAAGAAAAGAAAATCCATCACTGAACAGAGGGAGAGGACTGAGTTTTCAGCTTTCAAGCATCTACAATTTAATCCTGGAACAAATTTCAAAGAGGTTAGACTAGTAGTACCATCAAGATTCAAAAGGCCAAATACAAAACCCATAAACAACATAATCTCCAGCAACTCAGGAATTGGACTGTGGTGAGGAGGATGGGCCTCTATGATACTTAAAAAGCATCAGCCCCTTAACTACAACTACAGAACTGACATAGACTCCTGGATAGGTGTGGAAACATCTTCAGGAAAAACGTTCATAAGTCTGGTCACATCTAAAACTTGTTTTGTAGTAAATAGAGTTCATGCTTTTTTATGTCAGCATAAATCCAGCTGTTCTGCCTCGGAGGTTTGCTTTTTCACTTATGTTTGGAGACAACATAACACAGCTTCACAAAGACTAAGGAGCTCAGCTTACTGGTCAGGGAGAAAGCAGTCCTAGTCCTTGTCCATTGGAAAAAAACAACTTACTAACCTGTTCAAATCAATGGAAAATACACTTACTCAAAAAAATGTAAAAACATTTGTATGGGTTTTTGCAGTGAGTTGATGGGAAGCTAGATGGAAATAGATAGAGTGTAAACAAAACAAAAAAAATTCTCTTTTGTTCCCAATTATTGTTCCACATTGTGTTGATTTATCTCATAACATTCCAATAAAGCACACTGAAGTTTATGGTTGGAACAAAACAAACAATAAAAAATGATTTATGCAGTATAAATATATTTGTTTCCTGTTGGAAAGAACATGGCTGTATTACAAGCAGCTTTTAATCTCCTCTGTTTTTATCTTCACTGTTTATTTACTGTAGAAAATAAAAGGATTAACGGCCAATAAATTGTAGATAATTAAAGATGAGAACATTGGATCCAACTTCTCCTAACACCCCTCTTACAAGTGTAAGGAATGTTCCCCATCTTTGAATCCGTATCCTATTTTAGCCTGATTAAAAAACGGATTACTGTCTATATTATAAATTACCCACTGAATAAACTTAGAGACTCATTTTTTTTTTCATTAAAGGAACTCGTAAATTTTGACGAGTAAATACTTTATTTACTTGACATCCAACCAAAACGTATTGGGAAGGAATATTCTGGAAGAACTCCAGACACCACTCAGGCAGTAATTGCTTGAAGGGTGTCGCATGGACCAAAATAGACAGTTGGCAGAACAGTTGGATGACCGATGGGTGGAAGTATGAGTGGGGGTTGGAGATGGGCCCTGGTTGACTGTACAGAAGCAGTTTAGGTCAGTTCTCTGACATGTAAGTAGAGGAGCACTTTGAAGTTCTGATCATCATATTTTCTAATGCAGAGGGGGGGAAAAAGCATAGTGGATGCAGCTCATAACACAGCTGACATGTCATTTGTAATCCACCATGTCTGTGTTGTTTTATTCATCCAGTAGCTAAACTCATCACCTTAGTACAGAGTCATTCATAAGCTGGAAGGAATGAATTGCAGATTACTTGTGTGTTGGAGCAGCTGCAGCTTGTTTGCAGGGCTGTGGGTAAGAAAATGTCAGGAATCATTTTTAATCCATCTTAGATTTCATCACCTCCAACTAAGCCTCCTTGTGTTATTGTCACCATCTCCAAACCATGATTCATAACTGCTCTCACTATCATTAATGTGTATCTTTGCACTCTCTCCTTCAGCTATGGTAAACTCCCCCTGACACTGATGTCTGTCCACTCCACCCTTTTTAAGGTTTCTGATTTTTGGTCATTGAGAGATAAAACTAGAGTCAGCGAAATGTTGAGGTAGGGAACCTTAACCAAAACCTAAAATGAACAACATAAAAGTTAAAATAATTATGCCAAAGTATCTCACAGATTGACCATTTCATGACAAAAAGCGGTGGGGTGGGGTTATGTAGCTTTACTGTTTTACAAGGTAATAGTCTCAGTGGAAAAATGGAGGTGCAATCAGTCTCCTCCCATCAGACTTTGTTGTCACAGCGACTGTCCTCTGAGAGACAGCTGAGCAAACGGGAGGCGGAGGGAGAGTTGTTTTCAAGGGACTCTCAGTGGGATAAATTCAGTCCCCTTATGATTGTGATGACTCTGATGGAAATGGTTAGCTGTATGATATATAGCACTTTGCTAGGGTATTCATAATCACACAATGAGCAAGTATTTCAAGGTTTTTAAATGATAGCAGCACATAAGTTCAGAAGGACATGTGCAAATTTACCTCGTCGTAATTTGATGAAGCCTACACAGCAAAATCAACTTGTTAAATTTCTAAAGTTGCATGATAAAAGTATGCTGTTCATTAAGAACGTGTTTGGTCACATGGATTTACATATAAGCAACCCTGTTACGTGTTGATAAAAAAAAAACAATTAGCAGAGTGTCTCCCATAATGCCGACCTCTCTGTGAACTCTTATTTCTTAAAAGCCATGCGCTAACACATATCGGTCGAGTGTGAAGTTGTGGTGTAGGATGCAGACTGTGCCCTTCAACTAGAGGGACTCCGGACAAATCCTAGTTCAGCTGTTGCGTCTAGGGCTGGACCATGAATTGAATTTGCAATATACACTTTAAGGCACTTTTATGCAATTTCACAAACAACTACAGGTACGTGGTTCCACTTAGAGATTCACTTCCATACAGAAAGCCTGCATTCTTATCTTCAGGTAACACAGAGTACATGTCAGATTAAATAATGTTACCTATGCCCGGTGATAGTATCTAGGTGTCATGATTCTGCACTAATGGTCTGATTATCCCCACCTGCCGTATCTGCCTCACTCATCAGCTGCACCTGTTCATCTGCCTATATTAACCCGTTCCAGATCTTTGACCAGTGCAAGATTATTTGTTCGAGCCTTGTGGTGAGACATTTTCTAGCGTTCTTTCTGCCTGCCTGCCTGATTAATACTGTTTTCCCCCTGAGACCTGGATTTCTGCCTAGCCCCTGTCAGATGTTGGATGCCTGTGTTTTTTGACCTCGTTCTGTCCCAGATATATCCTTACTCTAAGCAGTAAAACACCTACCGGCTTTGCCGACGAACGGAACCTCCTCCCCGGGGATTGCTTCCCTCTCGTGCATGCTGATCGGCTGCATCTCCGGACTTTTTCACATCCTCCCTTGAGAGGATCCTGCCACTGTTGGTCCTGCCCGTCACCGACCTGGAAGACTAGTTAAATAAACTGTCAAACGCACCTCGCTGTCTGGTTTTCTTTTCTGGGTCCGCAAATTTCACTCAGCGTTACATCTAGGTGTTACTTTGTTGTATATCTCGTACCATGTCCGTTGGTTGTGCTGTTCTTTTTGCATCTTTTTGCAGCCGGTGAAGCAGACTGAAGATGTTTTATCATTGTCTCCCTTTTTCTTTAATATTTTCTCCTTTTTTTCACAGTTTTTCTTTTCCTGTTGTACTTACATTGCAGTGTCCATACAATCTGTAAAACTTCCTGCATAATTATAATAAAGCAAACAAGCGGAACACTATGGCGATAGCCCTACTGCTCCACTTGTGAAAGCAAAGTCTGTTGGGCTCTGTTTGGCATCAAGACAATTATTCTTATTGCCACATCACCAGACAGGACAAAAAAAACAAAGAAAAAAAAAGAATTTGCAATATAACTGCCTTTAACACAACACAAGTTTCATATGGGAAGGGCACTTAATTTTGGTCGTGTAACATTTAACAAGAATAAGTAGCTGCTATTTAGGGGGCCCCGGGTAGTGCCTGTTTATGGGAGCGTTGCTTCTGTCAGCGTTCACCAGGGCAACTGTGGCTGTAATGTATCAGAAAGCAGTGGATTAATTACCAGTTATGCTGATGATACCCAGCAATATTTGTCCAACAATTCTGATAAGTGTTAACACTGTTGTGTGGTGATAAAATTTGACAATAGTATCAAATAAATTCAATCCTGAGTGTTTTTCCACCTCTTTCACCGTGTTAACTGCTTGACACATTCAAAACCACCAACATAGACACAGTAACAGTGTTGATTTTAACTCCCTAGGAGACGAATTACCACTTCCAAATTTTTCTGTGCATTCCACTGTCAATGGCAGACTTAATGGGGAATGATGTCCATGGGCATAACCCTGTATGACCCTCATCAACTACTGACCAATCAGTGATCTTGATTTTTCTCAAAGTGAAATAGCTCTGTTCTGCAGGAGCACACTCCAACACAACCGCAAGACCAGGATTTTCATTAGAAGGCATAGCAGACATGAGATTTCTGTAAAAAAAAACAAAAAACACACATGGAAAATGAAATGATGAAAAACCAAATATTATCAGCAAGGAACACACAATTTGGAGACACATTACCTGAATTAATTACAGCATTGAACACGGTTAATTCTATTTTTAAAACTAAAAGGAAGTCTTGGAAAATATAAAAGATGGACAAAAGCCTGTTTCCATAATTAGATTTTTTTCTTATGTTCAACTTGTAAATACAACGTGTTTCTTAATAAACTACAAACTATTGTTGTAATATACTATGTTGAATGCAACATGCTACATAGGATTTAAATATTGATTCACAGCCTGATATTATAGATGATACAAATATTTTATCGCCTATGTAATGACACAACTTCACTTACAGCCAACATAACCCTGTCCATTCTCTTTTACCTGTGGAAAGCCTGGGCTTTAATGTTGGTTTGTCTGTTGCTGGCCTGAAATAACTTCACTTTCCAAAAGGGTGGTACAGTATCCCACCCCAAATATGTTCTTTTGAGCTTTACTATTTACTGTATGGTTGATACAGGATGAGAGTGGTGCCTTGAAGACTGTGAAGTGGCTACAGCCCCTTCTCTGCTGCCTGCACTGTTCCAGAAATCTTGATTGAACACACCTGCTCTCCCTGTGTATTTAACCAGCCCGTTCCCTTCCTTCCATGCCAGTGTACCTTTGTTTTCTCCAACAAGCGTACCAGCCCTTGTTTCTACCAACCTTTTCAGTCGCTAGTGAATTTTGAACCTTTTTGTGCTTTGACTCGTCTTCAGCCCAGTGTTTTTGATGACCTCTGCCCTTTGACTGATTCTTCGTGTACTGACCCTTGGACTGTCATTAAACTACAGATTTTTGGAAACTCTGGATTGTCTTTTGATTCCTGCCTTATTGTCACAAAGATGTCTCTAACCTTGATCAGATCCAGGCTGAAATACCTTTGAAGCTGTTTTATTTAAGACGTTACCTGGTTGGTAAGTAGAAAGCAATTCTGATTAATCCAACCTCACCATAAATCCAGCTGTTCTGAGAAGGCCTTAGTTTGATGGAGAGCATCAGAGAGTTAATTAAGTATAATTTAAGCTATGTGAGAAATCACTCTCATATGCCTGCTTTAAACATCCTTCAGGCAAGCTCTTCCCTGTCTTAGATCCACCTTTATGAGTTTGATGATCCTGTGATTTGATTTGGATTGAGGTCTAATGCAAGGTGTGAATGTCTCTCTCACCAATTTGAGAACCACTAACTACTTAATTTACTTCCTCAGGTTCCGGCTGTCTAAAGTGGGCAGTTGCACTGAGTCCTCTTCCTAAAGTTTCCTCTAACAGTCTTTGCAGTCATTTACTGTAAAGGCAGTGCTCTAAAAACAGACACAGCTGTGTTGGTAAATTACCAGAGGCAGAAACACAGCATAAAAAGAAGCTTTTATTCTGAAATGGGTCCCTCTGCTGCCTTGTCTTTGTGTTGCTCCCAGCAGAGGGCGGTGAGTCATTGGCGGCATATCCTCAGTCATGAAGACTGATCAGATCCCGGTGGGGACTGGGATTAAAGAGTGGGCTGAGGTGCTGTGAGGTACCAAGACAGCTGTTCTACAGGATGTTTGTGCAGGAGTCAAAAAGCTTCTTCCTCTAATCTACGCAACGCAATACAGAATTAATTTAGATAGGAATAAAACAAACATGTTGAATGAATGAATGAAACCTTTATTTTCAAATATATGCAACTACTACAAAAACTAAAACAATCTGAGAACACTTAAGACAACAACAACATACCTTTTTTGAGGAGGAACACAAAGTATTTGCTTATTTAATCCTAACATCCTAACCCATCTCCTCATAAAAATCAATCTGTTCACTTCCTACGTAACCTGTTCTCTCTCTCTGTTTTTATCTTTTAATTACATTTTTGGGGATCACGTGCTCAGTTAACAATGACTTATCATAATTGTCTAGGCTGGCAATGGGAAATAAAGAGAAACAAGCATACACATACAACCCTAGTTGGTTCGGTCTGTACACACTTTCATTTCATGTTGACAATTTTTGCGAGCAAAAAAGATGTTAAGTTATTTTTCCCATTTAATGTTTCCCCCCTTTTATTTAAAAAAAAAAACAAACAAAAAAATAAGGTTTTTGAATATTTCCTGGGTGCAGATTGTTTATTTTGACTTACTTTGATTTTAACTTACTTTGAAAATGATTTGTGCTGCTTGAAAATGAACCAGATCTGGAAGTGGTTTTGATTTTAGAAAAAAGAATGAGTGTTCTATGTGAGTGATTCCCAACTGGGGATTCTCCTACCCTCTAGTGGCCCGCAAGTGTATTGCAAGGGGTACATGAAAATATTTTATTTCTCAGGTAACAAAATAAAACAGAGCTGGGATAAAACTAATGGAGTCAGTCTAACTATAAATTTTGTTCAGTATTTTGTTCCCAATTAATCAAGTTTAATTTTGGTTATAAGGGAGTTAGTTACTCATTTTTTTTTTTTTTTTTTTATAAAGGCAAGTTTATGATATGGTTTTATTTTGTATTTATTTTGATTCCTTTCAAACTTCCAGACAACATCTTTTGTTGATTTTGTATCTGAGTTGAAAAAAAATAAAATGACAAAGAATTAAATGCTCAGGTTAAAAAGATTAAATAAAACACTTTTTATTTTAAAATCAGTTATTATACGTTCCACTTTTGGACAGTCATCGATACTTTGACTGAGGGGGCACTCATGGTAAGACAAAATGCCCACAGATCAAAAAAGGTTGGAAACACTGTTTACCAGTGTTATGGATAATCCATTTTCTTTCTTTTGTTTCTTTTTTTTGCAAAATAGACATTAAAAATAAATTAGCTTTCTCACAAAAATAAATAATTGAACTAATGCCTTTTCATCCATTGTGGAATTAAAGGAAAAAACTTCAAAGCAAAAACACAATAGCTAATGCCGCTATAAATCTTAATTAGCCTATAGTGTTCACATAAATGTTTTCTATATTAACTTCCCTGGTCTGCAGAGTAAAGCGAAGACTGGACACGTCGACAGCCCATCACAGGGCAACACAGAGACTACTGATAAAAGAAATCATATAATTAATTGTGATCAATTGATTATTAACATAAAGGTCAACTAGCTTGGCAATTGTATAAAATTGCTAACTTAGGTGTACGGACTTCTAAACCCACAACCTGCTAAAAGAATAAGTCCTGAAAGTTGCAATAGAATCAAAAACTGCACAAAAAGGTAACATTTAAATCTAATCTTTTTTTATTTATATTTACCTGCTAAGCCAGACTGATCATATGCACCATTATGTGTGTCCAAACTTTTGCCATGGACTACGTTTTAAGTAAAAGTGCTTTGGGGACCAAAAAAATCAGCTGTTCATTGTTTTTTTTACCTGCTTAACAATAAAATCAATGCTGAATATTTTAATGAAAAAACCAAACTAGTTCAATTCAAGTAGAAAGGTGATGTACGATTATTATTGGCATAAACATAACAAGCAATGTCTCACAGGTTTGCCTGGGTAAAAAAAGAAGAAGCATACAGTAATTACAGGTTGACTATCTTGCTTTGAATTTTTCTGGATGTATTTTAAAAATCAAGAGCAGGATTTAGTTTGGATGAAAGTTTTCCCAACTAGTCCACAAGGGCTTTGTGGACCTGGAGAAGGCCGTCGACCATGATGCTGCCCTGTGGAGGGCTCTTCAGGAGTACAGAGTCAGTGGCCCTTTACTAGGAGCCATCGGGACTTTGAGTTTAGTTTAATGTTATTTGCATAGAAAATATGTTTTATTACAAACACAGATTTGAAGTATATGTAGATGAGTGACTGAGTTTTCTGGTGGGAAGCTGTCCTCACATGGCTCCGGCAGACCATGACTGAATGTAGTGATTGCAGAGGGAGATGTTGTTGGGGCCTGTTAGTATCAGCGTGCAGATGGAGCTCTGCAACAAGATCCCACAGGCTGTGCCGTGCAAATGGACACATGTGTTTGTGTGTAGCTAACAGTGAGATAAAGAGGATAATCTTTACATCTGGAACTATGCTGAAAGCTCACAGCTGGGTGGATCTGCAGTCAGGGAGATGGCAGATTCTATGGTGAGCTTTGGAGATGCTTTAGATCCTTTTAAGTAGTTTTGTTTAAAGTGCTGCTCAGTTTTTTTTTTTCCAAAATTTATTTATGCTTTAACATGAGGTACAATGTACAGGCAATGCAATAGTTATATATCCAGTGTACCTTTAAATACAAATATAAGTGAGCTAGAACAAACTCAATTAAACCCACATATATACACCTACACAAAATACATAAAATGGGTCATGTCAGAGTAAACATACTGTGTTAGCGGACAAAAACCAATACAGATAAACAAATAACCTAAAAAAAAAACGACCACAGGACAAACTACATGTAAATCTCTTTCACTCAACACAAACACATACTCACACGCACTTAAAAAAAAAAAAAAAATTCAGGTGCCAGGGGATACGTAAAACTTAACTCGAGACAGAATATGAAAGAAAAATGAGATATAGATAAGATTAATACACATCAGCTGCATACGTACCACCTTATCAGTCTGCAATATTAAGTAAATGAATCTTTCTAAGGGTTCTCAACAAAGGGCTCCACAAACTCAAAAATGTCGTAAAAGAGCCTCTTAAAGTAAAACGGATTTTCTCAAGTTTAATGAAATACAGTGTATCTCGAAGCCAATGGGTATATGAT
>JAUZNJ010036259.1:0-11922 GCA_034780135.1 Jordanella pulchra
GTCTTCTACATGCTTTGCAAGTGGGAAAACCTGAAAAATCAACAGTGTATCAAATACTTGTTCTCCCCACTGTAAATCCTGTTTTCAGAACCATGGTATGCCTTAGGTAATAGCTTAATGTGAGTTTTCCCTAAAACAATATATTGGTTTTCTGTTGCAGGACCCCAGCAGGACCCCAAAGCAGCTCAAGATTTCATCCTCAAAATGTACCAAGAACAAAATCCCAACAAAGACAAGAAGCTGTACTCCCACTTCACCTGTGCCACGGACACCGAAAACATCCGCTTAATCTTTGTGGCTGTGAAAGACACCATCCTCACTGCCAACCTTAAGGACTTCAACCTGGTGTAGCTGCCAACAAGGGGAACGGCCACCCAGCTGTTCAACCATACTTGATGTGAAGGCTTTCCTGGATCAAATCATTTCTCAGAAGATCCAATTTAGCTGAACATGAATTATGTAGAAGTAACTGTGTATAGATGTTTGGTTCTCTTGTAAAGGCTATTTTAAAGTTGTAGTAAAATTGTGAATGCTAGAGATAACTTATTGACTTACTTACAATGTGTGAATAACTTTATCTGAAAATATATAGAAAATGATCTGAGAGGCTTTAACTAATATATAATCTCATTTAGAAAATGCAGAAAGCTTCTTTTAGGCACAGATTTTCCTAATTTACTCAGAAGGTTTCTCTTGTTTAGATGTACATAATCTGAGATGTACCCATAGAAGCTGCACCTTTTTTGTTTAAGCAGAAATTTAAAAACTACTTGTTGATATTGACGTAAAAAAAAAAACTGAGAAGTACACAAACATTGTTGTTGGTAATGCAGATTAATAAAGATTGCACTGAAGTTTGAAGAATATCTTTTATTTCATCATGAAAACGGCATAAAAAAAAACTTCAAGCAGGAAACATTCTACCAACCCCTCCAAAAAGAAAAGAAAAAACAAAAATAACAGCATCAGAAAAATGTTCTCCTATTAGCAGTCGACACGAAGAGTAAACCTGTACCTCGGAGGAAACAGCAGCTGATAATAATTAGAACTCCTTTTTTTTTTTTTTTTAATAAACCTTTCTGCATTGCATATTTGTCCAACAAAAACATAAAAGCGACAATACTATCCCACAGACTAACGTGAGCAGGTTTACAAACATGATTATATTAAATGAACATACACCAGATAGAATGCAGTATAAAAAATAGCATGCACCTCTATATCTCCAACTAGTCTTTTTTTTAATATGTATAAAAAAATGAAATGAGAGGTAAAAGAAAACATTCTGAACTATAATAATGTTACAGTGACTTTGATTCCCTTTTGTACAATCTGGTACATATTATACAACGTTAAATATTAAATGTTCACTTGGTAATTTGGCCTCAGTGTTATGTGAGAGATTTTCAAGCTGTTGCAGTCATATTACTACCATTTTATACAAAACAAAATATAGTGAAGAGGAAGAATAATGAAGAGGAAAAAAAAAAAAGGTTTAAAAACATCCCAGTTTCATTGGCTTTTTACAGTGAACGTTACAAAATGTGCAGATAAAACTGTGGGATTAATGTCTCTATAGTCAAAAAGACCAATAAAACTATATTTGTGCAAAAAGAAAAGAGTGCAAGTAGAATAATGACAAAGTTTGGTTCAGTTCATTCTGACATTCGGTAATAAAATTATGAAATTCAGAAATACTTTAGAGCACTTTTCATATTAAAATAATATAATTGATTCTCACCTTATCTTCATGCAAACAGTCAAAAAACTTTGTGCACTGCTTATACATGGAGGAGCAAAAAGTAGACATGCAGTAAGGAGCAAAGGCACTGACACAAAGATCATGTGTGGTTTTTAGCACATCTTAGTCGTTTTTATTATTATTTAGGTCTGGCATCTTGCAGTTTGTCAAGAACCCACTGAAACAGAAAGAAATAGAGTAAATGTGTTTTAGCAAAAACCATTTACTCATTATAGCTGTATAATAACTGGCCTATTCCTAAAAAGCAAACATTAGTTTACCTTGGCCACCTCCGGTGTTTTAAAGTTGATGATTTTCCCAAACTCTTTGGCGTGGAAGACTGATTTCACCCTTTCCTGCGGATGTAGAGTTTAAATTAAATTTATTAAGCCTTTTTGTGAGTTTGTTGGAGCATGCTTTTGTACCTTGGCCTCAATCCGAAGTCGACGGCCTCCGACAATCTTGGGATCCATTGTGAATTCTTCAAAGAGATATTGCCACTCGCAGGTCAGCTGGCCAAAGGTGCCTTTAGTCACAAAAAATATTCCTCTGCAAGACAGACCAAAGAAAATGAGCTGGATGAGAAGGAAGCCATTTAAGAGTTAAGTACTTCCTATAGAGATACTTGATGGCGTCCATTCAAGCTGCTGCTGGTAAACAGCTAGCAAACCTTCAGTGGATGCAGGGAAGCTTAAGGTTGGAACTGAAACTGTTCACCATCTTTAGGGGAATTGATAAAACTGCAGAAATGTTAACAATGCTTATTTGCAAATACTTATTTGAGGTTCAAACCTAATAAGCTGAAGCTGAACCGTGATTGTAGTAAGAAGAGTTTAGTGAGAGGCTAAGCTAACTAGCACTGGTAGAGAGGGTTTAGCAAGTTTTCATGAACGCAGCTCAAAACTAATCTCTTTAAAGCAGCCCATGAATTTAGTATGCTTATAAACGTGGCTCTGTTGAATTAGAATTACTGTTATAACAAGGAAATAATCCACCATATAAAACTTTAATTTGTGATGGTGATTCAATATAAAGAGGGTGAATTGCTAAATCATTGTTTTTAATTTTGAAAAAATGTTGAGGAAAAAAAAACAGGAAAAGGACAGCAAGCCATAAAGAGAGCAGCTCTGCAGACATCATGCGGTGAAACTATGAACCCAAAGACAATTTCTTACCAATGAGCTGGATGCTACAAACTGAATTACACTTAAGGCTGTGTTAAAAAAAAAATTGATTAAGTGTCAGAGCTACTTACCTCTTGGTGATCATGAAAAAGTCAGACTCGTTAACCTTGGCATGAGCAAAGTATCTGTACTTAGCGAAACGTCCGTTTTCAATTTTCTGGAAGAAAATAAGACAATTTCAAAAGAGGAACATTTATGAAGCTCAAATGAAGCTGAAAGAGTCAGAAATGAATTGATGTTTTCAAATATAATGAACTAACTGTGAGAATGAGCTGTCATGGTCCGCAGCAAAATGAGTGGATAAAAGTATGGAGACAACTTATGAGAAATTAAAAAAATCAGGACAGTTGGGGTGGAAAGATGGGATGAAAACAGACAAAGGAGGCTAGATATCCAAAAATCCTTTATTATCCACAGATTCTGACTCAAAACTACAGTGAATGAAAGATTTATCAAACAAAAATGACTGTAAGGGAAAACATGGGAGTGAGAGTTAAAAATTCAAAGATACTGACTCAATAAAATTGTCTAAAAAAATAAAATACAATACAAAAATACAATATTGTCTTCTAAAACATCTGCATAAATCTTTCCTAGTATAAGCTCAGATATAATAATCTGTAAATCAGACAACAGACAGACACCAGCACTACTCTACATGACTTCTACGGTGGATTTTAGCTGTTTTACTCATCATCCTCATCCTCTGAGTTAGTTTTACTCCATTCAATGTAAGCCAATGGCCTCTGTGGACACGACAAGAGAGAGGAAGGAGAGTCAGAACAGAAAGCTGGTTCATCTTAGACAGAAACTCTGGAATACTTCAAACTAGGCTAGAATTTTGTTCCTAATGTATAATCTATCCACATAGCTTAAGAAATATTGAAAATTTGAGTTTAGAAGAAGTATTTACAAATAACTTAATCAATTAGAGGTTTAATAACAACATAGGAAACTATTGAGCTCTCCAACTATTACACCAAGATCAAAGCACAAACTTATCCCTGCACAAGCAGTTTAACTACTTTCTAAAGACGATTGGTTTGTTAATTAACTAACAGCCTAAATGTCTCCTCTGATTGACACAGATGTGAAGCAAATTGGTTTGAATCAGATGAAATGAAACATTAGGTAGAGAAGGCAGGATGACAGAAAAGGTTGGAAATGATTTAAAGCAGAAATGGAACCATACATATAAATATGGAACCTCGGTAGCTTTAATGAACCATATTATGTGTCCTTTAGCTGTTTTTCTCTTAAGATCTGTTCTTTATCTTAACGTCTGACATATAAATATCTTAGAATTGATTCCGTGGTAAAACACTCCTGAAATGTAAGGATATCCTGAAGCGATCTCAGCTATCAGCACACAGCACATTTGAATTGTTGATATGAACTAAATGCTCTCAACTTCAGCTCCCTGCTGCTGCCTTAAAGTCTGGGTTTTACATCAGCCATAAAATAAATGCTGTAAGGCGTCATAAAGTATGTTAAAATATGATAATTAATGTTGTAAACATATCTGCTGTTGCTGCTACCAGTCTAGTTTTATCCAATACTGTAGAGTTTAAAAGCAAGTGATTGAGAAATTGACAAGGAGTCTGTTAATGTCATCCCCTGTTACGAGTTGAACAAGAAGAGATATATGGCTTCCAAGCTTGGTGTGTTTTTGGTACACAGGGGCTCCTCCTGTTCTACAGAAGCACAAAGAGGGTGGATATTCATAGGAAGGCCGTTGATTTTATTAACTTTATAACACTTCTGAAGCATGGTCTCAGAGCCTGTTCTGTCAAAATGTAGGAGCCCACGTCTCAACAGTCTTAAATGGACAAAAATCCTACATTAGATCATAACTATGTCAAAGTCTTTATATTTTACATAAAACCCTTGAACAGAATTTGACATCTAATTTATTGACTTAAAGTTGATTGAAAAGTTGGAACAGTACAATACAAAATGCTCTATCTGTTAATACTCTCATTAAAAAAAAATATCATTAATAAACTAAAAAAAAACAATTTCAAACAGCTGATAAAAATCCTAGATTTAACTGAGCGATATAACAAAAAGCTGAGAAATAAAATCTGTAAACAGTGAGATTTCCTCTCCTTACAATGTTTGACTCTTACCTGCAGCATCTGACTACCGATGCCCTCTCTCTCCTTATAGGGTCGGATGACACCATCCTCGTGGATAAAGCGAGGAGGACGCAGAGAGAAGACATCCTGGGAGGTCTCTGCGGCCCTGTGAGCAGTCAGCAATTATCCAAGGATGCTTAAAGACTCTATAGCACATTAAGCAATTATTTCCAACACTGGTAAGGATGTGTCCAAAAGCCTTGTAGCTAAATGTCACAGAGACACTCACTAATGTAATTCTCCAACAGTGACTTCCAGTGGTTTTCCCACCGTCTTTGCTCAGTTGTTTTTCATTGTTCGACTTACTCAAAACCTTTTTTATCCTCTGACTGTGACTGAATACGTATTTACTTGTACTCATCACTAAACTGATCCTCTTTGTTAGAATTCCAGTTTTTCTCTCCTTTCCTGTTTTGTAGAGATTAAAAAAAGAAATAGGCCTCTGTCAACATGCCATTTTATTCTGGAGGCAAGCAGGAAGTGGTAGCTCACCAATCAAACACTTTTTTAAATTTAAATATTTTTATTTGACACCCCCTGATTTAATGTGTGTGCTTAAATCAAGAATAGGACTCTTCTAAAACTGATAAAATTAAAGTTACTGTTATAAACGAATCCTGCATTTTGAAGCAAGACTGATGCAGTATTTTGAAGTATCTAGCAGAATGACATGCAGATAATAAGGAGCTTTTCTCCCTATATTAAATTTACAATAGGCTGAGAAGCAGCGTATCTATAATGAAGGTTCTACAAGGTAACTAATCTGATTCTCCTTATCAGTGTGAAACAGTAAGGCTGCGAACAAACAGCAGAACATGGAGTCATAATACCTTTTGATGCCCTGGAAAGTACTGCTGGCCATGTCGATAATGCCTCCTGTCGGTCGAGCTATGGCTCCCACCAAACCTTTACCGATCCCTTTAAAGAAGCCTGCTGCCCCCTCACTCTGAGCCCCTGCACAACAACACATCATTTATCATGGTTCTGAAAACAGGATGTATTTTTTTTTATCTAAAGAGAACACACACCTTTAATAGGTTTGGTGACAATCCCTGTGATTCCACTGACAAACCCCTAAAAAGAAAAACCAGACAAATTGTGTCGGGATGATGAAATAAACAACATTTATTTTAGGCTATTTATAGAGTCATACAAAGCAATGTTGATACATTTGGAACTATAGTTAAAAAAAAAATCATGCAAAACAAATAAAGAGAATGAATACACACAGAGACTAATCCTTTTCCACCCCTCGCCAGCCCGTCTTTCAGGCCGGTTGGTTGTCTGTTCATAGCTTCTCGTCTCTTCTGCTGGAATTCCTCATCCATGGTTATTGCAGCTACACCCTTTGCCATGGCACCTGTTATCCTAGAGGCTGCACCTGCTAAACCCCCTGAACAAAAAAACAAAATATGCAGAATTTAATTATTTCAAAAGGATCAGCTTGTTTCTGTGCCACTTTTACTTGCCCACTAAAAACATAATAACTTCTAACAGGAGCAGAAACATTTTCTACAAGTTTACACAAAATTATAAAAAGTTCACAACAGATGAAAAACTGAAATCAGATATTTTAGGACAAATAAAAATAACTAAGTTTGATCAATTCTACATTTAATTCCAAAACTAAGTTTATGGATGGCTGCACTTTAGGAAGAGTGTTTATCATTCAGGGTGAATATATTCTCTGCTCTGCATCAGGTCTTATTTGCAGGACTAAACGTTTGATTCTTACCGACAGCTCCTCCAACCAGCGCCTTCACCCCGATGGTCATTCCTTCTACAAACTCTTCAGGACCCAGGATAGCTCCCTGAAGAAACAGCAGCAAAAATGTAGGAAAATTATACCATTAAGTGAGCAGAGTTTCACCTAAGGCCGAGGAGACTGGACCGCCTCATGCTTTCCTCTGAGGGCCGAGCTATATGAAGAAGTTGATTTTAGTTCTCCAAATAAACCTGGAGTTACACTAACAGAGCCATGAAAGTAAGAGAAAATGCAGCTCTTCTCTGTCGCCTCACGAGCTCATACTTCTGTACAATAACCAGATTTTAAATATGTGGTCACACCTAAAAATATTTAGATAAATAACTATCAAGGTAAAACTGCCTTTTTAAAATTAAATTTGTAAAGATTATGATATTACTGCAAACAAGACTGTGCACTGAGTGCACAAATGTATGAGTGATAGGTGAATGATACCTTTTATTCCATGTACTACATTCCTACCTGGTAAGGCTCATAGAAGAAGGCCTCCACACCTTCTGACAATCCTCTGATCAGCCCGAAGGGGTTTCCCAGCACATCCAGCCCAAGCACCAGCACATACATCTGTTTAATAGCCTGAAACATACATAAACATGAGTTGCAGTCCTTTGTGACCCACTGATCGTTGGCATTTTGCTCTAGAGGAAGCTGGGTTTCAAGCACAACAACAGAGTATGAAATAAAGATTGGTCTAATTTGTTTTAAAGTCTATTCAGATTCCAGAAAAAGGAAAAAAAAGAAAGCCGTTTTTAGCCATAAACATTGCCTGAAATCTCCTTATTAATTCTTTGTCTATTACCTGCTTAGAGTAATGTCTGATGACCTCCCACTGTAGCTGCTGGGTGGTATAAAACTTGAAGTTTAACTGAAAGAATGCCAGCCTGAAATAAACAAGATATTCACTCAGGTAGAGTTTATTCTCCTAAACACAGGAAAACTCCAGCTGGATGTGTTTTGCATGTGTGAGCCTTCGTACTGGAACTCAATGTCCTGCACATCAGTGAGGGTTGCTCCGATACTCTTCAGCAGGAGGTTGAGGGACTGAACAGGGATGAGTTCAGTCTCCCTCTTCTCCTTCATGCTGTCTTCTCCTCCTGTGCTCAGAGAGAAACTCAAACGCAACTGCAAACAAAGACAGAAAACATTTGTGTTTTATTTATAAGTGTGTGTATTAAATTTAACTTTACAATCTGATTCCTAAAAGTCATTATCATTGCTTTCATTAAATTAGATTTCATATATTTTGTTAAAAAATATCCAATGTTTTATGGATGCAAAAAAACTATGTTCCCGCTGAGTTCATTCATGTCACCGATTCCCTTGAAAAAGTAAATGTCACCTTTTAGTTTTCCATAATACAACTATAATGGAGTAAACCATGTTGAGATAACAAAGCAACAGATCTTAGATTTGTTAATTAAATTGCAGCTATCGATTATTTTAGTAATCAAATAATGAATCACCTATTATATTTACTAATTAATCTATAAAAAAATACTTTCAGTAAATCACTATTTCTAAATAAACAAATATTTGTAAAATAAGATAAACTCTATTGTGCATTTTCAATGAATTGTAGAAGTAAAAAAACACACTATAGTATATAAATAAACATATGTACACACAAGTTATTTTAGATATAAACTGAACATTTCTAATCTGAAATGAAAAATGATTACATTTTTTGTAGATTTCAATCCAAATTACTGCTCTAAGTAGGTAATTATTTTCAGCCAAAGGTTTAGAGTCTGTGTACCAAAACTCTAGATAACAATTCAATTAACAAATCAGTTGGAGATAATTTTATTAACAGAGTCACAAATAATCTGGTTTACTGTTTGAGCCCTGATTAAATTTGCACGTAGTGTTTTTGCATGTTACCCACCTTGATGGGGGAGATGTGGAAGTTCTCAAAGAGGGAGATGGATGAAGTATCAGTAGAAGACACATGATTTAGCTCTGTCTTTATGTACTCTATGTCTTTGGCAAACAGCTCCACCTGGTGGACAAACACAAACATATTGGATTATGAAGTAACCATGGAATGAAAATTGACAATGAAGGTATTCACCCTTTAAAAACAGATTTATTTTTGCTTACAATTAAAAAAAAAAAGTTTTATATCTGGTAAAGGTCACTTGTGTTGATAAAACTTTTTTTTTTTATGATAATTTTATTTGTCAGAAGAAACAAAGCATGTTCTGCCCCAGGCCACCGCAGCAAGCACCACCATGTTTGATCTTTCTCTTAAAAGGTGTGAAGGTTTTAGTTCAGATGTAATGAGAGGATGTAACAGGTCATATTTTTCCATGTTTATAAAACTCATCCTGTAGAACTTTTTATAACTATTTGCATTAAAAAACAAAAGACATAAAAAGATAAAACCCAGTATGTGACAAGTCATGGACTTTAATGTATATTGAAATATTGGAAATGTTAGACAGAATATTATGCTAATTGTCAGTAAAGGATCTTTTAATCACGGTTTAATCATGAGGGAAAGTACTTTTTATTACTTTTTAAATAGTACCAGGTTAGTTTTGAAAATTCCCCCTCCAAAATTAATAAATTGTTTATTACTAATAAAACATGTTTGAATGGTAAGAAAAATTTTCAATGCAACACTTATTGCAGATTTTACTCCATTTGATAAACTGACCTCCTGTTGAGAAGTCATGACACCAGCCTTCTCAGAAGTAAAGAAGTCCAGGATGGCGTACAGAAAGCCCAGATCAAGCTTCAGAGTCATCTCCTGGATCAAAACTGCAAAGTACCTGCAGTCAAAACACATTTCATACGGTTTTTAAGAAAGAAGAAAAAAAGAAAACATTACCACTGGAGATAAAGAGTAAAAGCAACTTTATAGAAACTGCTGCTTCTGGCAAAATAGATATATTTCTAAATATTTAAAAACTCCTACATCTACATGCTCATACAAGTTAAAAAAGTACTTATAATAAGATAGAGGAGTTGCACATTCCCAGACTGAATCACTTTAATAAGATCATTGATCTCATATCTTACAGTTTGAGAAAAGGTGTAATAAAGTTTCTATGATAACATAAATAAGCTTATTATTATTTATTACTATTTTTTAATACGGCAGGTCGCAAATTAATAAAACATACTTGATGCGAGAAATGTTAGAGTGTCCAGCTGATCTGGTAACAATGCTGAGGTCAATAAGAGGTTTTGGTTCTGAAAGGAAAAACACAAAAAAGAACTATTTAAGACCAAAGCTGTTTTACATGAGTAGATTATAACAAATGAACCCATATGGAGGAATGACAGACCTGTGTCCTTGGCGATTGACTTTGAGGGTTTGACAGGGTAAAAAACAAAAGGGAAGATGGCGCCCTGCAGTTGATTCTGGATCTGAAACAGGAACAAGTTCTCTGTAAAACTAATGCATAGATGAAGAGGAACTAACATTACATAGAAACAGTGGTGAGAACATGTCTATGAAACACTACCTGAACAATAAGGTGCAGCTTTTTATAAAAGAGAAAAAAATTCATACCAGGTTTATAAGTTACATTTGTGGAGTTTTCTCAAGCATGGAAATTATCAACATAATTAATAAAAAGATTTGGTTTTTGTAGCGAGAAAGAGTTTATTTTCAATGTTCAGTCAGTTTTATTTTAATTTGCAGAGCAAATAATATTATTTCCTTACTTTATTCCAGGCACTAATGTGGACTATAATGTAAAGAAATAAAATACTCAGCATGTCTGTTATTGTTGATTCAAAATGATGAGGGATGAATACTGTAGTTGTGTAAAAGAGATTATTATTACTGTTTTTTCTGATTAAGGAACCTGCAAGTCTTTTAAATCAACTGTTTATAAAAGGATTTCTAGAACCAAACTCAGACATATTCACAAAATATATGAGAGGAGAAGAACATCATCACTGACGTTCTAAAATCTTTGTAAAAATGGTCACTGTTTGATGTCACCTGTATGCGATGGATTTGAACACGGTAGGAGCTCTGTCCTGGTGAGATGCCGTACACCACTTTCACCCCGGGTAGATAGGTCCGCCTTAGAGGTGCATCTATTGGCTGCAGCATGTGCATATCTGTACCATTAGGTGCTAAACTGACCTGGATACAAAAAGAAATACAATTCTGTTTAATATTTATATTAATACCTCCCATCCATCAATCCACATTCTCACTATAACTGGAAAGTAAAAGTGTTAACAGATCATTCTAAACGTCATCTTTTCTAAATACTTCATCAAATAGATACATTTGTTACTAATTAACATGCAATACTTGTCCTCTAACCTGAAAGTTGTTTGCCAGCTCAGCGATGTAATTTTCTACGGGTGAGGAATCAATGTATTCTCTATAGCATTTCTCCAACATCTCAGTCTCTGCTTGGGTCAGGGGTTTCCACCGACCCTTCTTCTTCTTGGGATTAATCTCCCATACCACGTCAGAGCTAAATAGGACAACACAAACAGGGACGATTTCTTTAATGAACATCTCTGCTGCAGATTTGACTTTTAAGTAAACACGAAGGAATAAGGACCCCACCTTGTGATTCCAATAAAGGAAACCTCTTGGCTGTTGGTGTTGTTGACTAAGGAGATGCCCATATTCTGGAGCAACAGGATATATTCCTGTTCAGACTGTCGCAGCGTTTCATTTTCCTTCAGCAGATTAAAGATCCGCTGATCCTCAGTGAACAGCACAACATGCTGCAAACCTTTAGGTGATGATGCAAACGTCAAATGACAGAATCCAGGAAGTATGGGAATTTTAGGACCTGCCAACCTTACCTTCATAAAAGGAAATCACTTTAAGTTTCATATTTTTCTCATTTGGGTCCTCAAAGTCTCTCTGATGAAACGAGAAATACTGTAGTTAATCACCAACATCTTGGAATTCATGAACTGTATCTAACATATAAATGTAATAACAGAGTCAGTGTTTAAATAGATCAAATAGAAAACCTGGACCTCCATTAGCTTTGTTAAAGTCTAGCGTAACGCATAACTACAACGTTCACTTATTAACCCTTTTAGGACTACCATTATAAAGGTCCGAATGAGCATCTTTTTACATTTTTGGATGCTGCAGAGTCA
>JAUZNJ010036260.1:0-11922 GCA_034780135.1 Jordanella pulchra
CTCCCCACATTTCTATTAGATGGTTACTTTGGTTGCTGGAGTACTGGAAAGTGCAGAGTGATTTTGGCAACCTATAAACGTCTTCCTCTTAGATGAAGAACACACTGTGGTTTTAGCCGTAGTTACGAGTGACATCTGCCAAACTGGTGCTTTGGCTCCCTCCTTTTAGGGCAGCAAAGAACAAAGTTGTTCTCTATTTGCCAAAGAAAGCTTAAAATATGAAGTTGACGCAGTCATGAGAGCAATCAGATGAGAAGAGCACTCATGCTGAGAAAAAAGATTTCCTGTTCTTTCTTTCTATAGTTTGCAGTCTACCGTGCAACATCTTCGGGTGCTTGACCGACCTGTGGTGGAAATACTCCAGCCATATATCAAGTTAAAGCTCTGGAGCATTAAGTGGTTTTTCACATGGGGATTGTAAATTTATCAAAGCATACATTAAGTAACAATCAGTGCAATGACCAGAAAAGTTTCTTCACAGTTGATACAAGAAACTGGTGATTTTTTTGTCAGTCCTGGCCTAGCTCAAAATCAAACAGAAAAACATCTTTCAGTAGGTCAAAAGTGCATGAAAATGCACCCCGCAGTTAATATTTTAGATCTTAGCAACCTAAATACACTGTGGGATTATTGACAAGACAGACTAATGTTCCTACCTTGGATATATATCCATAGCTGTCAGTATGATTTACCTTTCAGTAACTTCAATAATCACTTGGAAAAATAAACTGCTTTACAACTTACTGATATTCTTTGAAAGGAATATGCTTGATTATAGCTATATTTCTTCACTTAAAGGCCTCTTACCTTAAGTACTTTAAAATGTTTTTGAACCACTGACCTTTGGAACCACAGTACAACTGATATATTTGTTAAATTTAAAGATTCATTTTAAAGAACACAGAGGTCACATAAATGACTACATGGAAAGATTTATATCTTTTGTTTATTTCTAAGATAATGGCTTTTAATAACAGTTTTAATTGATCCACAAAATATAGTCATGTTATTCACCATTGTCCCTGATATCCTTTTCAAAATAGTTGGCTGTGTTACAAGAGGTAGGCCCAACGCTGCTTCTGGAATGTGACCTTTCTGCACAATGTTGGTCAAATAATTACAGAGTGAACTGCTGTGCTGCTGAACAGAAGACTGATAGGATTTGACTGCAGTGTATGTTGTTTAAATGTGCCACTGATAAAGTAGATGAACTAATATCTTTCCCTCTTTTTCAACTAAAATGATTTTTTTGTCCTCTTTCACCCAAAAACCTATAAAAAGTTGTATAATATCGAGCTTTAAGAGACAAGACATGTTTTTTTTGGTTCTGGATTAGCTCTTTTTCATGTTTTTTCACTAAAAAAATGGGTATCACAAATAACAAACAGTTCTAAAGAACCTTTAAGGACTGTATTCCTATCCGAGCTTTCATACAGTGTGATTTTACACTTGTCCAATTCTATGGTTGTCTCAATGCCAAAAAACATCTCTTTTGAGTTTTTTTTCTGATAGAGCAAAGGTTTTTAAATTTAGAGACACTTTTGTAAATATCAAGTTTGGAGATTTTCCCTTATTTTCTCTGTGTGTTACTGTTAAAGTTGGTCTGGTATTTTCTAGACATCTGAAAATATTTGTTTGTGCAATGCACAGATAAAAGACAAGCATTGTAATGAGGTGCTCTAAATTACCTTTATATATAGAAACAAATTGATGCAGTTTTTGACATGAAGCCTCCGTTGACAAGTACTGTTGGTGGAGGTAATGTTTTCAAATGAATTTAAATTAACAAGATTTGTTACCATCCAGCTGGCTTCCAGGATCCTTATGAAGAGTCTTAAATGGCTGATTTCTCCTAATATTACTGTGGATTGTCAGCATTCAAATACTTATATCATCTTCTATTCTTTTTTTGATTTTTTACAAGTTTGTCATCATTGGAAAACTTAGATCAAAAAAAGCAATCACTTAAACATGTGCTTCCTGGCTGCAGACGTTTTGAACTATTACTCTTTATGGCAACAATTTTGTCATGTTCGTATGGTAAAATAAAAATATTTGTACCTTTTCCATTCATGGACACGTAAGACTTGGGACTGAGAATATTGGAAACAGTACTCAACTGTGGGCAACAAAAGATAAGTAAAGACTATTTAAATGCGACCATTAATTTCAAAGTCAAATAAACTAGAGGGACTGAAAGAGAACACGCTGACTCGCTAGAAAATAATATTTTAGAGGACAGCAGTTCTCAGCCCTTATTAAAAGATCATGTCATAAAATACTCCAAACAGTCACAAGAAATAGGAGACCTGTAATTTTGTGCAGGAGCCCATCGACAAAATATATGAGTCTACACGTCTGCTGTGAACCAAAATTACAGTACACTGGGTGCATCTGAACTTGAGGTCTTTAGTAACTTAAGAGTGTTTCTTTGTAATGGGTTCATATGTTTAGTTTTCATAACCCATCTTTTTTTACAGCAATTTATTTTTAGTAAAACATACAGGGGAAACATAGAGGATCTAATATATTTTGTCTTTTAATACTTTTCTTTTGCTGTAAATCCTATTAACCACTGCTTCATCTACTCTGCTTTCATTAGATACTTTTTAAGTTTTTCAGATTTGTTTCAAAACGCAAAGGGAGTCTGAAGTGCCATAGAAGTCCTTGTGGTTATTGTCCCGCTCTGATTATAAATCTCACACTCACAAAAAATTGTATAAAAGCTACTTTGGTCCAGAATACAGAACGCATTAGCAGTGCAGATAAAAGAAATAGAAAACTAAGGTATCAGCATTATTCCGGGGTGCTTTTGAGGCTCACATTGTCACTCAGTAAACATAGGAAATTTTAATTAGACGAACTAGCATATAGTTAATATTTCTAATCTATTTAACAATGAAACCACAATTTAAAAGTCCATTGCATATAAATGCATATAAGATACAGTATAAAGAAACGTCTGTCTAATGGTATAAAACAGTTGTTCTCAAGTTCCTGGTCTTCAAGTATAACTGCACTGCATGTCTGAGTTGCCTTTCTCTTACAGTACACCTTATTGGAATTATTGCGTAGACTACTCAGCATTCATCAAGGGCTGCAGATGGCTTATTCATTTTAGTGAGGTGTGTGGCAGCAAAGAGACACATAAAACAGTGGTAGTTGAGGAACAGGTTTGAAAACCACTGGTATAAGACAAAAGTATAACCAAAAAGAAAATAAAAACTATAAAACTAAAGTTGTCAAATATTTTTTAGGGCAGTTTACTTAAGACTTTAGTTTGAAAGTAAGGAAGCAATTATTTTAGAGACTGCAATGCAGTTATTGCAAGTTACAACCAGAAAAAGAGGTATTCCTTATTTTACCCATCACTATTTCTAAACCTCTTTCTTGTTTCGATCTATTGAGCTACATATTTTGTCTTGTTTTGTCCCATATTGGACTAATGATTGAGACATATTACAACTCATCATCTGTGGTCTAAATTATATAACCCAAATGTAAAGATTACGCAAAATATGCTTTGAAAAACAGTTTTACCTTCGATTAATCTAAGTAAAGAATGCATTGTATCCTGTTTTCCTCCTGTTAAGAACTTTATTTATTCAAAGACCTTTTGATTTGGTTCTGTTTATAGTACTTGTAAGAACTAGAAGTTTGTTGGTGTCTTCTCTGCTCTTCCCATATTCTAGGGACACCACAACAAGTGATTTCCTTGGCAGTCTTAGCAAGGTTTTATGCTGGATGTTGTTTCTGACTCAACTGCAAGTAAGACCCGTGTAAGGAAAGAAGAATTGGGGGGTTTCTTTAATGGAATACTGGAAACCCTGAGAATAAAGTTTAAAAAGAAAAGTTTTCAACAACACTGAACCATATCTTTCCATCTTCATCATACTTTCCTCCTGAGAGATACCTGTTATTCTTTCTGTAGCCATTTGGCTTCAGTCTTTGAATCTGCCTTGTCTCATTGCAAAGGAAAAATCGAGGAATACCTCTTCACACGAGATTTGTCCAAATCCATTGTGGCATTTAAGGACGTGGACAGACACACAGTCTGCATACTCTCAGACATTAACACACATGAACCAGCTGTGGAAGAAAACCTCTCCTCATGTTTCCATTCTAATTCCTCCTTCCTCCTTTTTATCCATGACTTCTTTGACCTTTACGTGCCCTGCTGCTTTTCCCCCCTTGCAAACCTAAATCCCATTCGACTGATGACATTTCTGTCTTCCCTTTATCGGTTTTTCCCATTTTCCCATCTCTTCTTTGATGCCTTCACCTCCCTGCAATCCCCCTTTTTTGCCAGAGCTTGTCGATGAAAGCATTTTGGCTGCAAAGTATGAGAGACAGATGATGGTGGTTAGGATGCATGTTCCACCTCTGGTCAACTTCTTTGGAAAGAGTCGTGTGTGGCGAGTTAAATGCAATGAAAAATGAGTCATTATGCCCACACTGTGTGCAACACTGTGTCTTGTTCATGTCATTTAAAGAAAGTTTTTCTGAAACACGAACAATCTTCTGTTCTCATTAAAATTGTATTTTGTGGTTTAGAGGTTTAAACATCAGTTTACACCAAATGACACAAAGCCACTTTTCTGAACATGCATTATTTTCAGCATTGCAATCGTTGGGTTTTGGCTTCTGCAGAGCTGACTTAAGGAAATATATTTTTGGACCTTAAAGCTATAAAAATCTCCATTTACAAAAGAGCACTAAAGAATTGCTTTCCAAACCCATGTCCAGTATATTCAGTCATCAGGAGTTTTCAGTTGAACTGTTTGACACTCAAAAAGTACAGAATCATAAATGAAATTCTAGACATTACTTTTTATTGGGAGCATATTGTTCCAGTTAATGGTAATTAAAATTTAGAAATGTCATTCATCTTCATTTGGAATAGTACAGGGCGATTAACTTGATGGTAAAGTATAACAAATTACCCTAAGCAGCAAAAGGGTCAACTGGCTTTTTGCTGCTTCTTAGACTTAAAGTACTTTCAGTGTTCAAACCCTTGAAACGTTTGCACAATGTAACCACATACCTCAATGTTTTTATTGGTATTATAACTTCCCCGTTCCTGCAAAAGGAAAGCACTGTCACATCATCGGTATTTGTTACTGTAGTTGTATAAGGTGCTAGTTT
The DNA here is from genome assembly GCA_034780135.1 of Jordanella pulchra. Taxonomy (NCBI): domain Eukaryota; kingdom Metazoa; phylum Chordata; class Actinopteri; order Cyprinodontiformes; family Cyprinodontidae; genus Jordanella; species Jordanella pulchra. The sequence continues at coordinate 5,146 of JAUZNJ010036260.1, forward strand.
TTTGCTAAATATAAATGCATATAAATTCTCTGGAAAGTATTCACAGCACGACACTTTTTCCAAATGAAGTTGTGTTATGGCCTTATTCAAAACACTATTAAATTAATATTTTTCCTTAAAACTCTACATACAATACCCTATTATGGAAATGTAGAAAAAAGTTGAGATTGTTGCAAATATATTACAAAGAGAACACTAATAAATCACATTTAATATGCTAGTATTTTAAGCTTTTGCTTAATACCTTTTTTATAATTTTTTTGGCAGTAATTACAGCCTAAAGTTTTTCGGAATATAAAACCACAAGCTTAGCACAGCTATTTTTTGCCGGTTTTGCTCATTCTTCTCAGCAGTGCATCTCAAGCTGCATCAGGTTAGGTAGGAGGCATCTCTGTGCAGCCATTTTTCAGATTTATCCTGACATTTTTAATTAGATTCAAGACTCTGGCTCTGCCACTCCAGGACATCCACAGAGTGATTCTGAAGCCACTCCTTAGAGATCATGGCTGTGTCCTTTGGGACATTGTCCTGCTGGCAAATGAAATGTCAACCAGATTGAGGTTAAGAGCATCTGGAGCAGGCTTTCATCCAGGATGTAGATTGCTACAGTTATTCATTATTTCTCTCCATGCTGATTAGTCTGCTGATTCTTGCTGCTGTAAAACATTTCCTTAGCATGATGCTTCCACAGTGCTTAACTGTAGGGATGGCATTGGTCTGCTGATGAGCGGTGGACCTCTTAATATGATGTCTTTGTCTTTCCACTTTACTGTATAGACCAGATTGATTTTTTGCTGAAGGAATGGTTGTCACTATGGAAGGTTCTTCTCTCTTCACAGAGAACAATTAACTATAAGATTCTTGGTCACCTCCATGACTAAGACCCTTTTGCCTTTTCCCTCAGTTTAAATGGCCAGCCTGCTCTAGGAATTGTCCTCATGGTTCCAAACGTATTCCACTCATGGAGCCCACTGTACTCAATGGCACCTTGAAAGCAGCGGGTTTTTTTCTGTACCCCTCCCCTGATTCGTACTTTAAGGCAATCCTGTCTCTGAGATTTACAAAGAAGTCCTTTGACTTTATGCTTCTGTGTTTTTTTTCTAACATGTACTGTAAACTGTGGGGCATTAGACAACCTTGTGCCTTTTCTATTTAGTTGGATGAATATAAGCTGTAGAAACATCTCAAGGATGATTAGTTGAAACACAAAGTTTCAGCCTTATCTTGGACTTTGCGATAAAATATGTGAATACCAACTTGGGTAGCCTCTAATTTTCAGTTTTTAATAGACATGCTAAATTCTTAAACAATGGATTTAACGTGGCCACAATGGGGTATTGTATGCAGAGTTTTGAGGACCAAAGTTTAGATATTTTAACTCCGTTTGGAAAGAAACTTTTCAATTTTAAATGTAGAAGTGCAGGGTTATGAATATTTTTGAATACTCTGTAGGTGTGTTTATTCTGATATTAAATTGCACACAGAGGGACTGTTTACTAATTAGTTGACCTGTGGAGGCAATTTATTGCACTTGCTTTTATGTAAGGATATTAGAATAGAATTGGCAGAGCACAAATTTGCACTACTGTGCTTTTAATATCTAATAAAATTCTAATAATATACATCAGATTTTGTGATTATAGCCTTATAGTTTAAATAGGTAACAACAATTTGTTATGATTGTATTATCAGAGTAGTTTCTTACTGCCTTTTTACATTTGTTGCATGAGGTTAAACATGTGGCAGTAGGAAATAAATCCAGGATCAGAAGGTTTTAAAAGATGATAACATACGTATGACTACATATTAAAAATAAATCTCTAAATTATCTCCAGAGTGAAACTAAAACAAAAGAAGGTTCTAAGGATTTGGAAAGAATCATAAAGATATCGATGCAGTTAGAGTTCCCTTTGGTGGAGGATTTGCCCTTTCTGTCTTGCCCTGGCTGTATGACCTGTGAGTCAGAGCCCAGGAATTAAGCATGAAAGCTGCATGGGACCAAAGGAGCACAGGACTCCTGCTGGGGAAAAACAAAAAGAAACCTCCAAAGAAACTAGCAAACTCACAGATCTGCTCACTGCCAGCAAATCCCTTTGCTTCCCTTCATGTCATCTGTCTCATCATGCTTCTCCTAAAGTTTCTTTTTAATGTGGTTATGATTGCAACACTCATGCTATATGAGAGGCTGTGTTGTAGAATCATTGGATCATTTGATCTTGTCATCACCCACAACCAGATGTTTGGTAAGGAATGTCCAGAGCTGGCTATGTAGTGAGAACATTTCAATTTCAATTGAGAGTATCTGACAAAGCTCAAAACAATCTTTTCTTTATTGGTTTTTAACAGGGGGGATAAACTATGAATCTAGTGGGAGTTTGAAATGATTATTGATCACCAACATTCTTTTGCATGCGTTTAGTTGCCATTCTTCTATTTCATTTTCACACTCATCCTCAAATTTAAAATTTCAGAGCAGTCATTGTAAATTCATATGCAGCTCTATGGCCAGATTGAGCTCAAGGTGAAGGAAAACATTATCACCATCTCTTTTTAAATGAATACTTTTACGCTTTCTTCATTCATTCTCTCAACTTATTTTAACTACTTTTTTGTGACACTCATTTTCAACAAGTTCTTCATGTCTACATATTGAGCTAAAATCTCCACTATAAATTTTGGATTTTCAATTTCAAAAATTATGTTTTGTTTCTGTCTCATCATCTGGCTTTTAATTTTGTTTGATAGAACGAACGCTGGATGGATAAATCCAAACGAGTGCAAGCTTTTTCTTGGGTGGGGGGGGCTATTCAAATAGATAAGCCTCGTTATAGTGAAATCATTGAACAAAAATATCCCATTTTCTACAGTCTTATTAATCACAATCTCCTGACATTTCTTTATTCAAACATGGTTTTCTTGATGTTTGATTGGTCCGGTTGGGGCATAATGAAGTAGAGAGAAGGAAAGGAAAGCAATGAAGAATCATAGCAAGGATTAGTGCTTTGCAAAGGTTTTCACATACCCTAAACATTTTCAAAATTTCTCATGACATCCCAGGTAAATGAAAAGGATAGTTCTAGATGGTACTGATACAACATTTGCTACATTTCTCATTTTTACTGTTTTTGTGTAAAATCTGCTGCACTAATAGATTACTATAAAGTTTAGGATTATGGATTTCCAGAATCCAGTTTCAATGTACAACATACATTCAATTAAATATAAATTCAGTTAAGAAATACTTTAGTGACCCCAAAGGGAAATTAAACATTATAACTCATATTTTTTTGCAGCAAGTTGTTGTAGATCCCATAGCTGTAAACAGGCAGGACCTTCTGTAGCTTTCTGTCTTGCAATGTGCTTACATTTTAAAATCGAACAATGCTTAGTTTGTTGTTTTCTATTTCAGTGAGTAAGTAAGTGAAACTCTATAACAGAGCAAGTCCAGCTGTCCAGCTAGCACATGAATGACAGGCCTCTTTAGATTAATGCCCACTTTAATAAGCCCAACAGTTTGAGTTCCAAACTGGTTATCGTGTCATACTTTCCACTTAAGTCTGTTTCTGTTTCACACTTTAGACACGCCATATCATTCAGTGTTTCAGTGTCTTTCAGTAGGATGTTTGTGTGGTAACCACTGCAACCAAACAAACCAGGGAAAAATAAAGGCTTTCTGCTTCTGAATCATGGAGGTCTTGGTGGAAGGGCGGGAGTACTTCCTACGCACTTCTAGAGCTGTTGGTCATCCAGCAGACACTCGGCGCCTCATAAGAGTTTCCTTGATAGCAACACCTCCGTAGCTCATATCTGAAGCATTGCCTCAGCCTGACCAATGCTGTGCCAACTTGAAGCCCAATGATCTCAGCTTTTCAGACATCATGGGGGTCAACAGCTGCATGCACACAGTCACCTATAGTCACCCATTTGTCTTTGTTCATAGAAAGTTGTGTGCATACACACACACATGCTCTTCTTTGGCACAATCTCCCAGTGTTACTCTTTAGCTGCCCGTTTTCCATTTTTTACATTTAACACTATGGGGACACAAATCCAGATGAACTGAAAAAAATCCCTCTTCAATCTTTTCTTGTGACATTTACATCTTGCTTGACTATGAACTTGAACTACAAGAGCACTATAAGTGAATTTCAGTCCTATATCTCGAAAGTGTGACACATTTTTGGTTTCACTGAAGCATTCCTCTCAATGTTTTCTAAAGCAAAAGATGAATTATGAAACCACCTGTTTATATTATGTATGCAGTGGGTTAATGGAGGAATCCATTAAATGCATTTTACCCCGACTAACATTCGGTAAATTCTGCCGTTTTTTGCAAGCGTAAACAGTTTGCTAATTATCATTAATAAAAACAGGATAGTAACCTTATATAGCAGTGATCCAGTTATCTCTGTTTCTACACAATAATAGTGGTAAACAGATCTGACTCATACATTTTACGATTCTTATTGCACACACAGGTTTTTTAGATCACCTTCAGCATGGCCACTTATTGCACACGTGTTTTTTGTTTTTATTTTGCCGTTGCAATTCAGCACTCCTTATTTGGATGTTTTGAAGATCGTTATTGTTGTTTTTCTTCTGTCTCTGTAATGCTTAAAGAGTTAAAAGATACAGAGTCTACTTTTACTCTTTCTTTCAAAATAATCCATGCATCTCAGCAGAAATCTGAACAAGCTTCAGCACTAAAGTGTACATTTGCAGAGGATTTGTTCAACATTATATCTCATGGGGATTATCTTACAGATCAGGATCTGGAGATCGAGTGTGGTCACCAACAGTCAGCGATGATGGCAAGATAAGCCCTTACACAGAGCCTGACACACAGGTAACCATTGTTTTTTCTGGATTTTTTAAAATGCAATTCCAAAATAAGTTCTTTTTCAGAATAAAATTGCATAATTTAAAACAATCAGAAAAACACTGCCTTAATTTCTCGATGCAGTTTTACTATCATTAGACCAGTGATAGAATCACTCTTATAATGTCGGACCAGCCAATGTTGAATAGAAGTAATTATTTAGAACATATATAGTTTTACCCAGTTTATGTCACTATAAAACAGGTGTGTGTGTGTGTGTTTTTTTTTTTACTTGATAGCAAGTCTTACACCTAATTTAAGCTCAACCTGGGTTATGCTTTAAAATAAGCAGCCAGCAACAGTTTTTTTACAGCCTTTCACCTCTTCCAAAAGAGAAGGTAAGTCATGTCCGGGCCATAACTGCGACCTTTACTACTTGGTAGCTGAGCGGTTCCAGTTTGTTTTGACAACAAACAGAATCTATGGAAACGGGTGCAAAACCTGATCCACAAGCTGAATGTACACTGTTATTAGCTCGGTTATAAATAAGAGAATGCATCCCACTGTTTGCTGGAATGATGTTGAAATAGTGTCTCGATTGTTCTCCAAATGATCTGCTGCCAAAAGGATTTTCACAGCATGATGAACTCCAAATGATCTTTTTCCAATTTTTTCCCCCACAATTTCTGGCACTCGGGCTCAATTCTGAGCACATAGAGAATAAGAGATGTGTTTTGGGTGTAAGCATGTGCATACATATGTTGTGAGTGAGTGATAACAACCACATGCCTGTAGAGGTAGGTAGTCTTGTACATTATCTAATGTAAACTGGTTTACAGAAGCCTTTTTACTGCAAATTGATACTTTTATACAAGTCAGTTAAGTGTAAGTCCCTCTTGAGTAAACTGTTTATTATATGCTCTCTAAAGGTTTTTAGCCTCTCCATGTTTCATAGTGGGATGCTTAAGATTAATCACTCTCAAGTCACAATAGTAACACTAACAGACGTTAGCACTTCGAAGACAAGTTTGCATCAACTTTGCATCCTCATTTTGGTTGTTACAGAGCAAATTCCTTCCCAAACTCACTCAGGAGCAAACTTCATTGTCTATCAAGGAAAAAATGTTACCAAGTGCTCCTTTAAAACTGGCTTTAGTGATTTTCCTTGGGAGATTTTCTTTGAAGTAATATGTTTATGAAGTGGCTAGAAATTAATTGTGTTACAATACCTCTTGTATTTGTGGGCTGAATGAGAAAACAAAAGGATCTGACTTGCTTCTAAGCTGGGAGTATTTTACTTTGATTCTTTTTAGAAGAAAAGACACGCTTGACACTGCCTAAAACATTACTACCCTATTATGCCAGCACAGAAGGGCATTATTGACTAAAATGTCATTAGTGTGTTTTGTAGTATTTATGACGAAGAGAATTCAAGTTTTAGTGAAATCTATTCTGACATTCAGCACAGTCTCTTGGATGGTAAATCTATCCCTACATTGATTGAAAGCTACACTGACAAACTCTGCTTTCAGAATAAAATATTTGCATTGAAAAGTATGTGTCTTCAACAGGCCTAAGTAAATATAACAGATGTGCCTATATGAGTTTTTGTAGCCGATTTCTAATCTCTGATTTTGTAAAGTTCTGACTTGCAACAACTGATTTTAGCCAACTGGAATTGTCTTAAAAACTGTCTCTCAGAATAATCAAAATCTTTTCACTTCTTTGAAATTCAAAAAAAGAAATATATATTTTCACAATACAATATTTTAAAGAGCCCCACAAAAGATTAACAACCTGTCCAGGGTGTATCCTGCCTTTTGCCCATAGATTGCTGGAAATAGGCAACAGCCCCACCATGACCTTGATAGATAAGTGGGAGAAGGATGGATGGATGGATGGATGGATGGATGGATGGATGGATGGATGGATGGATGGATGGATGGATGGATGGATGG
>JAUZNJ010036262.1:0-11922 GCA_034780135.1 Jordanella pulchra
TCGAACCTGGGTCGCCCGCGTCGAGGACTAAGGCCTCCATACATGGGTTGTGCGCGCTAACCACTGCACCACCTGCATGCCCAATGATCCTTTCAACATTGAGTAGTTTTTTTTGCTGCCTTTGTGTTTCTGTTTTTTATTTTGTATTTGAACTAAAATAAGTTTAAATAATCTATTTCATTTTCTTTGTAAATCCTGTTAAAGCCAAGATTCACCAATAGCATCTATACTGTTGGAATAATACCAGCCATGGGTGCTCCATGCACCTACCATGTACTCCATGTTTGAGGCAGGGGGGTAAACCTGGCCTCGGAGCTTGTTGTGCAGGTCCAGGATCAGCTGAGCATCGGTGTCAGTGATGGCCCTTTTACCTCTCTGCTTCACTTCCCACCAGTCCCCGTTTTCATCCAGATACTTGTCCAGCATCCACTCCCATCTAGTGGAATTCTGAAGCATCACCATGGACGTTGAGGCTCGGACCATCAGTAAAAAGGTCACACCTCTCAGCCAGAACATCTTTGGAGATAATGGTGATAAAGAATGGTGGTGAGCTTCTCAAATTTAATCAGGTATCCTGCTCCAGGTATTGGAGCAAGAGAAAAGCAGTGTCAGCACAAACTCTCTTTACCTGGGGGGGTGTTATTGGAAAGATTAAACAAGTTCTTGCTGAATAATGTGTAAATATTGTACTTGGTAGGGACAGTGCATTAGCTTTCAGACACATGGTCTGGGGTAGTGCTGTGGAAATAAATTTATGAGGGTTCAATAAGAGTAAACTTTAGGCTGGAACTGAATGGAATAAAGTAATAGAAACCGTCCTTGAAAAGTTTTACAACTGAAGTTCAAAGATATTACGAAAAATATATAGGCCTATGTATAGTTTTAACGGATTTGGAGAGAAGGCTGGTTAAAAAAAGTAGTAATTTAAAAGAAAACTATAGCAAAATTATGCTAGTAAACTTCTACAGCTGTTCCTCATAAAACATTTTTATTATGCAAAAAGCTTAAGAGGATAAAAGGACAAAATAGACAGAAATAAATGGCCTTTAAAAAGGAAGATAATTAGATTAGGATTAATTTATATAGACAGTGAAGATCTTTTACCTTAAATGAATTGGAAGGAAGTCGGCTGTCGGAATATTTACGCTGAATTTGGCTGGCAGGAAAAATTCGGTCAAAAGATAAAAAAATAAGTCAAAGTTACACAACTCTGGTGCAACTTAAGACTGTTTTGTAGCCTTTTGACCCAAAAGATTTTGACACGGTCTCGCCTCTCTTGTTTTCCACAGCTTTTAAATATTAATAACGGTCTTTCGTCTTGTGGCTGTTATGAGTCAAAGCTGCTAAAGCATCACTTGTTCCCATTTTATCCTAAACTTTGCTGCTCTAGAGCCGCCCCTGACCACGCCCCCTGTCTCTGCAAAGGCTGATGTGCGCTCATACAGTTCAACCATAACACGATATATTTTAGCACGATAATGTCTTCCTTATTTCTCCACAGCAAATCTAGACATTTATGACAAAGAAAGACATTGTCAATCCGGATCTCTGTATATTCACATCAAAAGTGTAAGCTGTTTTTTTTTATACGTTCTTTTTTTGCACATTTATTTGTCATTAGAAATATTCAGTCACTGATGATGGCTACCTGTTTTTCTTCATCTTTATCCTTGCGATATCTTCTGGTAATTAATTTAAGAAACCAAGAATAATTTATTCAGAACAGCTTTTAACTATTTTTCATCCTTCGTGATAAATATGTTGTTTTTATTTTTTCTTTTGTTTTTTTTTTCTTTTGTATTTATGTGTATTTCATTGTAAACTGCTTTGAGGACTTTACTTAAAAATGTGCTACATCCCTTTCGGGGATACTAGCCTACATATAATAATTGTTGTTATTAGTTTTTGCTAAGTAAGTACAAATGTGTTACCTGCGTATGACACAATGTAAATAACAAAGGCTACAAAAAAGTTAGAAACTTCTTGTGTGTGTAACGATGGTGATAGTGGTGGTGGAGGTATGGCAAGACAAGGCAATTTTATTTGTATTGCACAATTCAGTACAAAAATTAATCAAAGTGCTTTACATTAACAAATAATAGCAAGTAACGATAAAAGCACGATAAAAACAGGTAGCAAAGCAAGTAGAAAACATTTGTACAACAAACTTAAACTAATGATACCCCAGTTAACAGTTTACCTTCAACAGTCAAAGACAGTATAAAGAAAATGATTTTGACCTAAAGCATAGGAGCTGAATGCTTCTTCTCCATGCTAGTTCTAGTTCTGGGTGTTCACCGTAGGCTTGAACTAGAAGACCTGAGTTATCTGGGAAGTTGATACACTGACAACAAATCTGTTATGTAATGATGTGTTGATTTATTTAGTGATTTACAGACTAACAGAAGGATTTAATAGAATAATCTCCAAGCTACAGGGAGCAATTTTAAGACTTTATAACCTAGCTGATGTGCTCTGCTTTCATAGCTCTAGTGAGAACACACAGCAGCGCTTTGGATCAACTGCACCTATCTGATGGACTTTTAGGTGAACCTATGAAGTTATCAATTTGCAGTAATCAATTCTACTAAAAATGAATGCATAAATACATTTTTCTAGGTGATAAAAGGCTCACTTAGTAACTGTCGTTATGTGCCTCTGAAGGTTTAGGTCTGAGTCCATCATGACCCCAAGATTTCAGTCACTATCAGTCGTTTCTGTCTGTAGGAACTAAAGTTATCTGTTAATTCAAGATCTCTACTCCCTTCATTCAAATATTGTTACTTCAGTTTTGTTCAGGTAGTATTTGTTAATTGTTTTAGTTGCCAAAGCAAGGATCTGACTCAGGCATAAGAAGAATCTAAAAGGAATATTTCAGAGGTAGTACTTGTTAGAAAAGGTTCACACCATGAACCAATGGTCAAAAGTGTTAACAGTGGAAGGAAATTGAAATGTAGTTCAAGTCTTTGTTATTTTTCCATCACCTGGTCCTGTCGCCATCATTTCCAGTTCTCTGCTGTAATGTGGACCAATCTCCATTATGGAAACAAACGGGTTTTTTGTCTTTTGTCATCTGGTCATTTTCACTAGTTGCTATGGTTCATGTAAAAACAAGAGGAAAGCACCAGTCCTTGTGTGTTGGAAACCCCCCACTCCCCAAAAGGGGGAAATCCCATTTTTTCTCTTGAATAAACCAAGGTACAAAATAAATTAAAAACAGGCCAAAGTGATGATATTCTTTTAACAGGTCATTTTGAGACAAAGTCTCCATGGTAACCTAGAACTGCTGTACCCAGTGTTCAGTGATAGAGTTTTCTGCTTTCATAAATGCTTTATTTTGTAACCCAGAAACCCACTTTAGTATCAGTAGTTGTGTCACAGAAAAACTTTTTGCAGGTAAAAGTCATTGTTGTAAAAATCAAATCACAGCAGTCTGCATGTTTACTAGATGCTGTAAACACTCCATGTTTCCTAGCAGAAAAATAATTGGCGTTTGGTACAGACTGAGACTGGAAAGCAGACGCATCAGCTGCAACTCTGTTTCGTTGCTGAATCAAGAAAAACTAAAGAAGATGAAAAATTCTCACCTTAAATTAAGTAATGTTTGAGTTTAAATGATGAAATTCCAAAGGTGTTTGATTCAGTGAGGTGTTGGATTCAAACACAGACAGGAGGTAGGGTCATTGAGAATACCAACAGAATACAAACCAGTAGGACTTAATGAAGAGCATTAGTCCAGTTGAGCAGGAAATACTGATCTAGACAGATGAAGAAACAGGAAAGCATTCTTTGCCCATAAGGGAAAAATAGGAGTTTATTGGCTGGGGAATATGATCAATTAATAAGGAGCAGGTAGGACTTCTTAACTGATTGGTATACCGTTTTGGAAAAGCATAGATCTATGAACAACGATTTTTTCTGAATTATAGAGCAATCTTAACAGAGTTAAATTGGGATTAAGAATATCAGACCAGAACTAAGTCCAGATCCAGACTTAGTTCTGGCTGCGCACAAGTAAAAACTGATCATCCAATCCATCAGAAGCTAAAATTACCTTCAAAAAAATAATAATAAAGAAATACAAAACCAAGTCAAAACTCCAGGATCATAACATGAAGAGCTACCTTTTGAACTATGTATACAGTAGATAATCAGCTGAAGATGACTGGTTTCTACATCATAAAAAGAAGTACAAAAGCAAACACAGTCCATATAACCATTTACATAACAATACTACATTATTAGGGGTAGCTTTAACTTTTATCTTTTAGTATTCTGTTTTAACACTAAAAGTTTATAAGAATCATTAAAACCATAAATGTTCATTTCATTTAATCCTAGATATGTTACTGAATCAGATCTCCACTGTATGCATTAAGACAACATAGATAAAAGTTCTCCTGTCCTCCACAGTCACTGGGCTCTCCAGCCTACTCATCTAGATGTAACACAAGAGCTCTCACATTGGGGACCCACCACATGCAGAACGTCCATAAAGCTAGTGTTTACTGTCTGCTCTTCGGGTCAGTAGCACAGGCCTGGGCCACGGCCCCAGCACTGGTTCTTTCTCTGCGGTGAAGCCTGGCAGACCCCCCCTAAAACCAACCCCTCCACCCCCACAGCTGAAATAGCAACACTCTACCTTCGCTCACATGTCCCATGAGGAAAGCAACACTCATTCAACTGCAATGGAATTAATGCTGTAACTAGATTTAGATAAAGTGTGGGTGACATAATGTGAAAGTAGGTTTGCAAGTGTGTTTTCACTCAAGTCTATATAAAATAACACACCAAGTCGATATGAAAACATACAATTATCTTAAACACTGTTAAAATGTTTGGAAATCTTAGAATGTAAAAAGATATTCTATTACATCAGTAGAAATACATAAGCAGCGACTGTGAAAGAGGGATGCTTCAATTCCAAGTAAGAAATATCGTTAGAGGAAAAATTGACCAGCGACTGAGAGATTTAAATGATTTACAGGGTGGTGATTTAGGTTAAGCATTGTGTGACAATGCATTCCCTGCCTGCTTTTAATCACAAGGCCACCAGATAAACAAATGAAGAACTTCTTTTCTTAAAAGTCTGGTTCCATTAGTTATAATGTTTTAAATTTCCGTGAATCCGTTCCTCTTTTTCTGTTTCAAAGATTCCCCGCTTCTTTGTTTTCGCTGCCCTCCCTCTGGTCTCCATATCGCACCAACACACTCCCTATTAAACATTGGGCCTAGGATCCTCCATTCTTCCCTAATGGTTCTGGTTGAGTTGGATTGGGGTCGGATTGTTGGAACGGCATCAGGGTGAAGACGGGAGTAAAGAGCACCAAGTTCATCTGGCAGATGTTCAACCTCCCTGCTTCTGTGAAATTATCAGCCGTGCTCAGCAGAAGGCTGTCTGAGATAGCAGCTCGGAGCTAGAGATCTCAGAGCATATACTGCTCACATGCAGCCTCTTGTGGTGTAGAGAGGTTAGTGCATCTGTTAGTAAAAGGCCAGGAAATTTGTATTATCTCAGAGGGCAATAACCCTATATAAGCTATATATATATATATATATATATATATGTGGTAGGTATACTGTATTGTATACTGTAGGAACACAGAAATATGGAGCCAAAGCAGGCTCACGGTGTAAATAATCCTGCATCCTGGAATAATAAAGAAAAATCAGGAAAGAATACAATACAAGGGTCTGACTATCCATCAGGAAAATCTGTGGCCATAAGTACTCTGAAAAAGTACAAAAAATTGGTGCAATGAAGAAAATAATAGGAGAAGAAGAAAAGAAGGTTATTAATAGAGAAATAAATAAACCTTACAAAATAAAAGGCTTTCTTAAGACAAAGTAGAACTAATTAACAATACAGTAAAAAAAAATGGATCCAAAAATCTATGAAACAGAAAATATTAATTTACATTAGTTCTTATGAAGTCTAACTGGCTAATGAAAAAACAGAGAATGAAATCGAAGGAACATAATCGCAAAGTTTTACCTCATCCTATATTTTTTACATTAAGCCAAAAAAAAAACCAAAAAAAAACTGTACTTGCACTTTAACCAAAAATACGACTGACTTTATTTCTTCTTTCCAACCAATGTGTCATCTTATGGCACACAACACTTTACTGACTTACAGTTTTGTTTTGGTTTGTTTTTTTCTGGCCCCCTGAACAATGGTGGTGGTATTTGTAATAGATTCCACATGGCACTGTTGTAACATTAAACTTTCAAGGAAAGTTCGCAGGAAACATCTGGAGTTTGGTAGGAAGAAAAGGAAAAAATATATTTTTTGGAGTTTCCCCAACCACCAGATGTCAGTGTCCTCTCATATTAAAGCATACAAGGTGCATATTTATTTTGGATAAGCCAGCAGATTAGGGACCAGAAAATATTGTAAATCCCTATAATGTAAGAAATCATACAGCAAAATATTTTGTTTTTTATGTTGCTATTTCGATTTGTTGTTTTTTTTTTGTAAACTTAAAAGCATCTTGACAGATTAGCAGCCTTTGGATAACACGAAGCAAAGCAAACAAATTTCACCACTACCCTAATTGCGTTCTCTTTTACACAACCTGATATCTTCTTGAGGAAACACAGCAGTTATGCGTTTTATCTTAGTTGATTTGAATACTGGTCTGCAGCGTAGCATGCTGAAAGCCTCTCAGCAAGATGAATAAAAACAGTCTCTGACAGTAAGTATTTCAGTGGAGACAAGTTATCAAAGTGTTTCAGTGTTTTTCTAAACAATAAACATGAAAAATGTGGCTTGCTTTTGTATTTAGCCCATATTAGCACAAAACACCTGAATGAAGCAGATCTTAATTGAATCAAGTCAGCCTATTTGTTTAATCGACATGCAAATCCAACTGTTCTGTAGAAAAAAAAAAGAGGTTTGGTAGATAAAAATAAATGAACAAAAATCTTAGTGAAAACCAAAATACATAATAAATACAACACAGCAAAAAAAAACCCTCAAAAATTTAGGAGTTTAAACACTTAAAAAAAATCGGATGTAGCAGTATTTAATTTGTCATCTAAGTATGGAAAGAAAAAGGCCTGACTGTCCACCCAAAGTGATGAGACAGTTAGGGACAGTATTTTCTGAGAAGCAAACAACAGCTACAGAGATCCATAGTTTTGAAGAGAGACTGAAGGGATAAAAAATGATCATGCTATCTAAAACCCGGTCTTTATGAAACAATAGCAGCAAAAACTGACTGCTTAAAGAAGAGTTTGACACAAACCTTGTTTGGAACAATAAGCAGTGTTAACAACATAGAGAAATAGCTGTAGTCAGATAACTTGATATCTATTGGCCTACATACACAAGGCAACTGATTTTGTCTTTTTTCGTCATGTTGGTTTTGAGTTATTAATATATTTTTGTGGGGGTTTTTTTTTTTCTATTTTGTGAATGTCTTACCAATTCTTGTGTTTTCCTAAGCTGAGTTTCCTCCTTTGATTGTCGGGAAATATTCCCTCTGTAAATGACTTCAGCACAGCTGCTACACATTCAGTTTATTGGACTCACTTGTTCATTGTTCAAACAATCAATCCCTATAAGATAAATATGTCTTCTCTTTCACTCATTCCTTGCTTGATGTTCTTGTTTTCTTCTGTCGTGCATCCATACTCTTTTTTTATTGTTTGGATTGATTTGCTCCTGTTTTTTTTTCATTTGTGTAAGTTTTAAAAGATTTAATGAAATGAAAGTTGTCAACTCCAGTTTGCATTTTTGGCTCCACTATTGTACAAAGGGGTAGATATATGTAGCAGTGTAAGGAAAGATGGCGGTGGGACAATCTTGCTTTGGAGATCCTTAATCTTAGCACTTACAGTGAATTCCATAAGGATACATGTGAAGGTAGAGGAACGGAAATACAGGACTATTCTACAAGAAAAGTTGTTTGAGGTTCTAAAAGTCTTAAACCCTCTCAGCAGACGGTCACTTCCTAAAACAAAGAAAAAGCTACAATGGAAAGATTTTGATCTAATTAAAACTCTTTGCATGAAAACTGATCTTCACAGATGCCCTCATCCAATCTGAATCAACTTTTGTCGTTACAAAGAAGAACAAACACACAGACATTCTCAGTAGTTGAAAGTTAAAGGAGCACTGAAACCAGTGGGCAGGTTCAAAGCCTCTCTGAGCTTGGCATGAAAATGAGCTGACAGCAAAAGGATGAAGCCCATCTGATTAAGCACCAGTTTCCCAGCACTGTGCTTCTGAGAGGACATTGATTTTGGCCTGAATCTCGCAGCTGCAGGATGTCGCTTTTCTGAAGTCCCTGCTGGGCCCCTCATGGCCTCGTCCAAGAGAAAGACTACAGGAGGGCAAAACCTGCACTTTAGTTTGGTTTCTTAGACTAAACTGTGAAGGTCAAGTCTAGTTTCACTCTACATAAGACATGCTCTAGATTTATTCTTATGTCCTCTGTGGATCTAACATGTAAAGTTCACAGCATGTGATTACTTTCAGTGTCACTTATGAGGTTGATTCTAGACTATACAATTTTATGACATAAAAGCAGCTTACCCCTTCTGTTCTAACGTGCAGTATCCACACAGTAGTATGCCATTTATGGATTATTTATATTATGCTGCAAAAAGTCACTGATACAAAAAGAGATCATAATATAAGACATTCAGCTAAAACTATATCCTATTATGTTGTGGCCGATTGCAATAAACACTGCAAGTTACCAGAGTTCTTCAAGCAGGTAGTGAACATATAAAATTAGTCCAAATAACCTCTGTGAAATGACCCATATTCCCCACATATTATAACAAAAACCCATCCTGAATAAACAGCATCACTAAGTAAAACACACAATGGAGGGTCTGAGACACCACAAAATGATCCCCCGTAGCTGAAATTTTTATTTTTTGAGACAACGTCATCTAAATTAAAAGAATAACGACCAGAAAAAAAAAAAAAAAAAAGATGTGCTGGTAACATTTTGCTGAAAGATTTATGGTGGTAACAGAGTTTCACATGTGTATGCAAACACTAAAGGAGATCTCAAAACATTCCTTAACGTGCTGAGATTCAATTCTGGGAGACATTTCTCTCAACAGCCTGTCATCTGACCTGCACACAAGTCAGAAACATTCAACTAAATTCCAAATTTAGACCATTTCAGAAGCACTTTAGGAAAAGGAGGGAGTGGACTGTGGAAAACACTCTTATCAGGTGCAGCCCTTTTACAGAACAATTAAAATATATGTTATACATTTTTTAAAAAAGCTTGAATATTATTGGTATTATAGGTTAATTCCATGCTGCAGTGCTGGTTTGCCAGAGAGGGACATTGGAGCTTTATAAAGCAAGGCTTACTCAGGGTATTGGGTACATTTCCTCTGGCTGAGCTGCAAGAGGGAGCTAAACAAACATAGCTATAGTGCTTCCAAGAAAGGACTGAACAACAAGAAGAGAAAAAAAATACATTGAATTAGAGGGAAATCTCTTCCAATAACCCTCCAGAGACACAGGGAAGCCAAGATTTTAAGCATTCTCTAAAGTCACTGAGGGCAGAGAGGTTGTCGAGTGCATATACAGTAGAACAAAGAAAATAATATTTCCAAACTGTGCAGCAATCAGCAAAGAACTGACTAACTGTAGGTATGCAAAGTGCCTGACGAAAGATTTGTGAAAGGGAAGTGTTTGTAGTTCTACTTCTGTTCCACTTCTAATCTAACTTCTATTAACAGTAAATATTATGTTTCTGTGTGTTCAAGGAAACTGACTTAAACAATATAAACCGTGGAATCTTTTCGTCATCACTAAAACATTTCACTCATAAAAGCATATTGGTAAATGTACTTAACATAGCATTAAATGTTTCCGTCCTATTACTGATCCTAAGAGTACGAAATGCCTTAGCAGTGTTTCTGAATCATATTAATGGAGGATCAGCTTTGGCAACAGGAGTGGTTGCCCAGGGCAGCATTGAGAGAGGGACACAAAAGCACTGGTTGAAAATAAAAAAATCCTACTGAGTTTTGGATTGCTCTTTTTCTAATATACAAGCATGAGACGTTGGCAATAAGGGGTACTGTGCTTATCACTGACTCTGATGGAGCAGGTTAGCTGACTGAGCTGTTTGGTGAGAATGGTTAACAGACTTAGCCTTTGTCATAGAGATCACTCAAAGCATTTTACTATAGAGCTACAATCATCCACCTCTCAAACATGCATACAGTCATGCACAGTATGCCATTTGGGGTTAAATGCTTTTCCCATGCTGGCACACACCCATACGATATGAGGAAACCACAATGGAAACCAACACGTTTGCATGGTAAATAAGGCTAACACTTTTCATTGACCCACAGTTGACTGGTGGCCATTGTCAATCGCTTTATTCCAAAGAAGGGCTACTTGTTTTTGAGTTTAAATAATCCCTGATCACTACCACTGTATGTGTAATACCATCTGGGAGCACATGGGAACACCTTGAACTTTGAACTCTCTCATGCCAGATTAAAAAAAAAAAGAAAAACATGTCTGGCTCTGACAAATCTTGATTTCAGCTATTACGTTTAGAAGGAAGGGTCAGAATGTGGCATTGTCAAGATAAAGGCATAGATCCATCCTGCCTTGTATCGGTTCTTCAGTCTGGTGGTGATGCTATAATGGTCTGAGGAAATATTTTATTTCTGCTGCTCTTTCAACCACTTAATTATTGTTCAGAACCAAACCCTCAATAACCCAAATTCCCTTAATCTTTTTCACTTGCTACAGAGATTGATTTCTGACCCAGAGTAAGCATTGATATAAATAAAGTTTAGATTATTTTTGACCTGATAGGAATAGCATCAGGGTCATGTTTTTAAACCATGCAGCAACAACTGTGTTTGATTATTACATTGCAGAGAGTTTCAGAGGTTTGCTGGCCTTCAGCTAGTTGTCTATAAAGTCTGTCTTCACCACAAAGATGCTGCAGACAAAACAACACACTCGCTCTCTTGATTTTTACCATTCTCCTACTGATAATAGAAGCGTTATTTGTCAAAACATTTTATCATGACACATTCCCATTCTACAATAAGGCTTCATTGATTAGGAAAAGAAAATCAAATGACTTGAGTTCGAATTCGAAACAATATCTGTCTTGAGTAAATATTCAGAGAAAAAAACTACTATTCTCTGACTCCTTTTCACACATAGTTCCCCTTTATTCTTTTTTATTTTAAAATTACAACTTTAACTACTAGAACCTACTTCTCTGACTTCTTAGCATAACTGGAATGTAATAAATCCCCTTGCACACTTGGAAATGAACCACCCTAAAATCACCCACTGCTGTCTGTCAGTCTGCCATGGCCCATGTAAGGTCTCTGTCTTCCTTTTAAATAAACATTTCATCACATTCTTACTTCAGGGGAAACTAGTTCAACAAAAACTGCTCAGTAGGTCAGATGGGCTATCAAGAAAAGAAGTGTACCACAGGAGCATGCAGATGTGTGACAGTTGCCACATAAATGCTGGCAGTAGGCAATAATACTGCATGGTCCACTTGGATTTATGGCTCTAGTTACTGGAAGCTGGAAATATGCTTTTATTTCACAATCTCCTTGAGTGATTAATTGCTTTTTGGTCTTTATGTGAGTTTCTCCAAATTTTTATTCCTTCCGACTGAGTTTTAAAGTTCATCCCAAAGTAGTACAGTGTTGGATAAGTGGTTTTTACCATCAGGCTCAATTAAATCTGACATCAAAAGGCAGCTGGTTACAGTGCAACATTTTCTAAAGTGATGACTTTTGCTACAAGTGAAGTCAAGAGAGGGTATACATAACAAGATTTTTGGCTCCTTACCGCTGGGATTTCCTACACTTCTTTCTTTTCTTTTCTTTCTTTCTTTCTTTCTTTCTTTCTTTCTTTCTTTCTTTCTTTCTTTCTTTCTTTCTTTCTTT